>JAXGGA010007231.1:0-64096 GCA_038373865.1 Uloborus plumipes | reverse complement strand
GAAATAGAATCATGCTGATGCATCATGTAAGCACAAAATTTTCCTGTTCTGGATTTATAATCTAATCCAGTCGTAATATCAAATAACTTAAAATTCTAGATTTTTTTTTTAATACTAAAAGAAAAAAAAAAAGTGATGAAAATATTCTGCTCGTGCAGTTTCTTTTTAAGTTTGAATAAGCTTCTTTTTAAATTAATTTAAACTACAAATGCTTTTACTTTGATTTTTTTTAATTTTAAGCGACTAGGTTTAGAAAAAATTGTGAATGCGATGTCGTATCCATTTATTATGTATTTCCACTTTGTTTCACTTACAGAGGCCCCAGATCATCCAAATCAAGTTGAAGTGGTTCATGAGGCAAGCAGGATTGTGCACATTAGATGGGCGGTGCCTTTCAACGGAAACAGTCCCGTAATCAGATACTTGATTGTAACGGAAAATACAAAAAGTAACTTTAATTTTATTCATTCAGAACATCATATTCTTTCACCGTAATGTTGCTTATAATGTTTTTTTTTTAAAAAAAACCTTCAGAGGTTAATTATGTATGAGCTGTAAGTCTTTTCTGAATGTGCTTGGTGACAGAGATTTTACATATATTATACAACTCTAATTTTTGCAATTTACAATTTGATTTTCATTTGTTAGTACACTGTAAAAAATGAATGCTGTTTTTATAGTATAATATAGCTAATTTTATAGTAATAAACTGTAAAAATGGCTAATTTTACAGTAATAAATTGCTAACTTTAAAGTACTAAACTGTGAAATTGCTAATTTTACAGTTTATTACCGTGTAATTTACAGTTTTAAACTGGAACCTCTGCTGCCAGTATTATACTGCTGTTTTTACAGTATAATGCAGCTAAATTTTACGGCAATAAACTAAAATTTCTAACTTTGCAGTAAGAAACTGTAAAATTGCCCGTTTTATAGTTTATTGCTATATACAGTGAACTCTCACTTATGCGCCGGCCCGAGGGACCAGCAGAAAAAGGCGCATAAGTGAGAGAGACGTATAAATGAACATGCCTATTTAAAGGACTAAAACGCAACTTAGGCTCTAATGAGAGAATGAATAAGAATGTTTCTATAGAAAAGGGACATATTACTACGGTTTGGCAATTACTGTAACGTAACTAGAATGATAAAGAGAAAACACAAATTGTAGCGTACCTAATTACAAACTGTCCCCTTAAAACATGCATAATAGCTAATTGTCCCTCTCTGAACTCAAGCTCAGGCGGAAGATTAAAGAGGAAAGTGAAGGAAATGCTTTTTTTTTAAAGAAAATAAATAGTTTTTTTTAAACATTTTACGGAAAATTCGGCACGTAAGTGAAATATTTATCTTTAGAGCGACGTAGAAACGAATGATCGTATCATTATTTTACAGTGGAATGTGCTGGGACCATTCAAAGTTGTCGTATAAGTGAAAAAAGCGCATAAATGAGGCGGCGTGTAAGTGAGAGTTCACTGTATTTCAGTTTTAAATGGGAAACTCTACTGCCAGTATAATACTGTAAAAACAACAGTTCATTTTTTGCAGTGTAGGATCTATGGTCTACTTTTATCATCGTATTCATTCTTCGACAGTTCGAAGTTGTTTGGATAATAGATATATTTTCTACTAGCAATATAAAAGTACTCAATTTCAATTTCCGATGTATAAATACAATATAATATTTGTTTTCCTTAATTTTTGTAGCAAATATTAAGCGGAATTTAAACAAAGTTTCTTGATACTGAAAATGATTTAATAATTCAAAACACGTTCATCATCACAGTAGTTATTCAGCATTCGTTAATACTAATTTTTGCTTATACGAGTATAATGTTACAATTCAATTGCGAATTACCAATCAATTACTAAGCAGCAAAGTTTCAAATCAATTACAATTAAGTTCAATCAATTACTAAATACAAAGTTAAACGAAGTTTCTTGACATTAAAAATAATTCAATAATTCAAAACATGTTCATCAAAAAATAAAAGAACCAGCATTCATACGTATCACAGTAGTTATTTAACATTAGTTAATACTAAATTTTGCTTTTACGAGCACAATGTTACAATGCAATTACTGATTATCAATCAATTACTAATTATCAGTCAATTACTGATGATTGCAAAAAATATATAATTAATTTTCTTAGTTTGTTAGTCATCATCTTTCCAAGTGTAGATTTCAGTTTTTAAAAGTTAAAAGTGTAGTATTCAAAGTCAGTTTTAATATTTTTGCAGACAAACGTAAGTAAAGATAAATGTGGAACAAAATGATAACCAAATGTCTTTAGTACGCAATTTGAGTACAAAATTGAGTAATTAGGAATAAAAATAAATAAAATGTTTTTGTATCTTATATTTTAACCCCGGAACTGAAGTAACTAGTAGTAAAACGGAAGCGAGAATGCTAAATTTTATCGTAAAAAAAAACCTTTTTAATCACATTGCCTTTATTTTCCCTTTTAACAATACTTTTTTCTGTATTTTGAAACATAATTAGAACGAATCAATAAAATTACTAATTCTACTTCTCAAAAATACTCGTAAAAATTGCGAAAGAAATGCGAGTTTGCCTTTATTAAAAATAGCCACTATAAATATTTCAAACTGAAAAAAATTAATAAAACCTAATATGACCGATTGAGTCATTAAAAGAACTCTGTAGACATAGAGTTAACAAAAACATGTTGCTGACGCATCGAATGAGTTTAATTCTTTACAGATTGTTAAATTAATTTATTTATCACTTAGCAATATTTTTATATTGAAAGATTTGTCTGCCCTGAACTAAGTGCTACACACCAGGTATGTTAAGTTCCCTCCCTTCACATTTATTCCCCAATTAAAAACGCTCAGTCATGTATTGTCCAGCTTTGAATGTCTAATTACGAAATAATGAAAATTTCAAATAAAATATGCTCGGTCATGTATTCCAGGTTTGAATGTCTAATTTGAAATAATGAAAATTGTAAATTAAAAATGCTCAGTCATGTATTGTCCAGCCTTGAATTTCTAATTAAAAAATAATGAAAATTGTAAATTTCCACATAGGTAAGTCAGACTCAAAGATTGTCACCATGGATGTCTCCGGAAGTCAAACTGATGCCACGGTAAGAGGTCTGAAACCGAGAACGATTTATAACATTCATGTGGTAGCAGAGAATGCTATAGGGAGAAGTTCACCAAGCAAGACACTAACCGTAACTACAGATGACGAAGGTAATGTTGCTATTATTTATACCTATTACCTAAAGCTTGAGACTAAAAACAAATTTTATTGGCCAGTGGCCATTAAACCCAAAAAAGTTAGTGGCCACTTTGAGCCAAGTTCCAAAATTGTAAATCCCACTTCACTTCATTCTGCGTACAGCAATATTACGCTATGTAATAACTAAATTACTATATGTAAAAGAAAATATTTAAAAACAAACTTTTTCAGAAAAAGAAAATTATTTATTTTAAAATCCAAACAATAAGACGTCATGCAAATAAAACAAAAACTAAACGCACATGCATACTTGAAGTTTAAAAGAAGATTTCACTTAATTTGCTGATTAATCATAAATGTGGTCATCTTTGACTATTTTTCCAACAAAGTTTCGTTACGTTTTCTAGGTCTGAAATTATGTATTTGGATGTTTTGTACAGCAGATGGGTCGATTTTCTCTCTAAGTTAATATTCGCCGCAAGTGGCAATGCTAATTTTTATATTTTTTTCATAATCGGCACGATGCGTTGGCAGTTAGTATTTTTGTTCAGAAAAAAAAGTAGGTCATCAGTTTGGCGACCGACGTAACATCTTGTAGACACTAAAAAATAATTTTTAGTCGCCACTGGCGAATGGCGACCGCGACCTTTAAAGTCTAGTGAATGAATAAAACATTTTCGTAATTCATGCTTTTATGTTTCATATGAGTGCATGTTTTAATTTACTATTGGTATATATTTCTTATTTTATATTTTAGTTCCACGTACACCGCCATTACAAGTACGAGTGGTCCCAATCAGCTCGAACTCCCTAAAAGTCTACTGGCTGGTAAGTACACTATTATATGATTTAAATGGCCAGCAATCATGCTTCATAATGATTTGTTTAAAACTACGAAATACCGCGTATTATTAAACACATCGAAACAATTCCTTCGTTGTTTTTTTTTATTTATATACAGGGTGTCCACTCCAATCGTGGACCAATAGCTAATTTCTAAACCGTTAGAGATAAGCATATCGTTTATTTAGGAAAAAATCTCCAAATTATGAAAGGAATTTTGGGTCTATTCAATGTTTTTCAAAAAATCAAATTTTGAAAGAGTTACGAAATTTAAATTTTTATACAGCCCCCCAGTCCTATCAATCATATTTAGTAAAACATTCTCGACACTGTAACGTTTAAAACTAAAAAAAAAATCACTCTTCTACCACAAAAATTGACCGAGTTATGACGTTTTGAAAAATCAAGATTTTGCATTATTTCATGACGTCATCGAGAGATCGCTCAAGGGACCGTATGCGAAATCCTTCAAAATCTTGATTTTTCAAAACGTCATAACTCGGTCAATTTTTGTGGTAGAAGAGTGATTTTTTTTAGTTTTAAACGTTACAGTGTCAAGAATGTTTTACTAAATATGATTGATAGAACTGGGGGGCTGTATAAAAATTTAAATTTCGTAACTCTTTCAAAATTTGATTTTTTGAAAAACATTGAATAGACCCAAAATTCCTTTCATAATTTGGAGATTTTTTCCTAAATAAACTATATGCTTATCTCTAATGGTTTAGAAATTAGCTATTGGTCCACGATTGGAGCGGACACCCTGTATGAACAAATTCAAATCTTTTATAGGATTAAAAATTGCTTCATATTTACAGACAGCCGGTTATGACATCCAGAGACTGAAGTTTCGTCCTTATTATGGACACATTAGACTGATGAGTCCACAATAAGGACAAAACTGCTGTCGGCACATTGCAAGAAGTTCTGCCTTATCCCTGGCAAAAACGCGGTACTTTACTGCTTGAATGCCCAAGCTCAGCCGTTAATTTATGAGTTGAAACCATTGCTGCGGTCTCTCGCTGATGTGCTTAATTCACTTTAACTGCCAGTTGGCACTCTCATCTTCAATCAAATGACAGCTGCCTCCAGCTCGGTTATTGCCTCTCCAGACTGATGAGTCCACAATGAGAACAAAACTGCAGTCTCTGGATAGCATAACCGAACTGACGGTGTGTTGCAAGTAATTCTGCCTCTTTCCCGGCTCAAGGGCGGGAACTTACTGCATTTGCTAAATATGAGCAATTTGTTTAGCACATATAGCTGTTACAATTATGCTCACATAAAAGCTAATGATGGATAAAAGTATTTTAAGTTTTCGGAATTCATAAAAGCAATGAATTTCCATTCGGGATACTTACTTCAAATATAATCGGAAGCAACGATAAAGGAAGGATAATTTCTCACCTGTTATTACCTACTTTGCTTTATTTGTTGCTTCATAGATGGCAGCACTAAACTAAAATTCTCTAACTGAAATTTTAAATTTTATCTCTTCTTAAATGGTTACAGTACCTTTTTGACAAATTTCTTAAATTTACATCAAAAGCGTAATTCTTTGAAACCTTTGTTTCTGCACTTATTTAACAATCAATAATTTATTTTTAAACATTAAAAACTTTGCCCACTTTTTTTGAAAATTTGAAAAATTTATGAAAATTTCAATTTTTAAAAAACTCTAAGGCGTTTTTGTTTTTGCACTTACTTCAAAATTTTTTTGCTAAATGATAACAAGAATATACTCTAAAAATTTGTGCATTTTTTTTTCTTATATATTAATTTGAAAATATTTTGTGACTTATTATGTAAAAAATTATTAGAAAAATTTGTTTTTAAAGGTTTAACGAGCTCTAAAATGTTTAGTAATTTATTAAATACTTATTCAATGCATAGTTTTGGTAAATAGGTTATGCTGAGTGCAAAAAATAATGCTTTAAAGTTGTATCTTTAATACAAAAATTTCTTAGCGTTTCCAGTAACCTAGAAACACCAAAAACTGATCACCAAAAGTTTTGCTTTTCCATTAGAACACATAGCGTACAAGCCCTAAAGTCACTTATTTTTTAAATAATTTAGCTAGAGCAATGCTATTTTTTGTGAATGTTTTAAATAATTTTTACTTTTGAAATAAGCAATAAAAAATTTTTTGGTATTTTGGTAATTTTTGAGGTACTGTGACCAGGTGCTCTGAAATGTCAAAAATGCAACATTAAAAAAAAGTAAATTTGATTGTCATTTTCAAAAATGTATAACAAGTCTGTTTGGAACAATTAAAAATGGTTTATCTTCTGTGCTTGTTTATATGTTTTTTGTTTGAAATTTCTCGCTAAAAGAGGGACACTAGTAGATCCTGCGATTTTTTTTTTTCTTTTTAAAGGGGCTGGGGACAAGTGAATATACGGTACCAATAAGGGATCTAAGACGAAAACTTTCCACATTGATGGTTCCACAACGCAATTTTAGGCAATTTTCGGTAGCTTTAATAGGGGCTCGTGACCTCCCTTCCCTTCCCCCCGCCAAAAGCTTATGCATTGTTCAATGGGTTCATGCACCTTGTCATCATAATGTTAGCCTCACCAAAATACAATACACCCCGTTTCGCCCCCCCCCCCCCTTTTTTTTTTTTTTTTTTTTGAAGGAGAGTGGGAGACTACTGCTTTGAAAAAGTGCAAGTTTTACTGTGTCATGATTATTGTTCGTATGAATGTCAAATGAATATTTTCCTAGCTATTTCTGTTTTACAGCCCCCTGATCGCTCAGATGATGAAGGAGGTTCCATCACTGGATATTATGTCGGCTACAAAATAACGAAATCGGGAAATCAATACTTGTTCAAAACTCTGAAAGTAGGCGAAGATTTCGAAAACGAATGCGTCCTCACCAATTTACAAAGTTCAACCGAGTACAGCATTGTGGTTCAAGCTTTCAACGAAAAAGGACCTGGTCCTCAGTCTGATGACGTCACTGCTCAAACCCTCAAATTCGGTACATACATTACAAATCCATTTTGAATTTATTGTTTAACGAACGCGCTCTGAAAGCATTGAAAGAAAACATATTAATTTATAAGTAATTAAATGAAATTTATTACTTATTCTTTCACCTCATTATTTTCTTCACTAAGTCAGTTTTTTAACTCAAAGGTCTTTGAAATTTTCAGTGAATGAATTAAAATACTTTCTTAGACTATACACTAATCCTTTGATAACTGATTTTGAAACATCCCCTTTCTTTTCACAGATCCTCCGAAAAGCCCGAATGTAGAAGCATCTAAAACAACGACAAATACAATACAAATTAAATGGGAAAACAGTGATGAAGTGGAAGGTAAACTGTAAAATATTTATTAAACAAGTTCTGTTGTTTTTATTGCTTAATTCAAAAATGCCATGAACTTGAAATACATTTTTTATCTGCGCACTTTTTATAATGAAAAAACATGCGTCAGTACTGCAGTTCATAATACAAAAACAGGAACACGATCACGAGAATTGTTTAACAAAAAAGCATTGGGTATTTTATCTATTAAGTCTCTCTTTATCAATCTTGAACTTTATACAAAATTGCTATTCATTTACGATCCATGGTTTTTGTTTTTAATTTTATTTCATTTTATTTTATTTATGTATTTATTTGTTTTTTTGTCCATGAACATAATTTTTGTTTAGATTCTAGCAAACCCAAAATTTTTATTTTTATTTTCCACTACTTACGAGCTCTGATTGAAAATTAACTTCTAAAAGTTGCGCATTGCACGCACAAATTCTGTGCATTGTTGATATTGACATTATTCTAAGAAAAAGTTCAAACAAACATATTTTAATTTAGTATGTATAATTTCTATCGGGTCAACATGAGTATACGGGTCTTTTTTTTTTTTTTCGTTTTCCTTTCTTTCTTTCTTTTTCCTAATATGATATAAATTTTGCATGCGATTTTTTTCCATGTTTTTCCATCACATGGTCGACGATTGATTCACTAGTTATGAATACTATTTTTTTTCTGTGATGCATTTAAAAAAAAGAAACTTTACGTAATTAAGGATAGATGGTATTATGAAACGAATTCCCTTGCGTGGTATTTGCAGTTACATTTTAACTTTAAAACTTTTGATTTATTAGTCCAAATCACTCACATAAAGGCTTAGTCAATATTTGCGTATTTAATCGTTTCTATAAGAAACTCAATAAAATATTAAATTAATTCATAACTCAGCCGTTAAAAAGATAAGATTTTTTAAGTTAAAATCTAAGTTCTAAATAATGAGAAATAGGAACTTAACAGTTACATTCTTTAAAAAAAATTAAATCAGATTTTCACTCAGTTCGTTATAGTTAATGTCGTATATATTCAAATTTCAAGAAATCACGAAACAAAATTCTTATTCCCGAAACGATCTTCTCAATCAAAAAAGGATCGTTATTGCCAAATACTGAGTTCTGTTTCATTTGATAGTCAAAAAAGTCAGCTATAACTTAATCAGTACTTTACCAATCAGTGCTGAAATTTCATAAATAAGCGTATTTTGTATTCATTTTTCAGGTTATTTAGCTTACATTCGGGAAGAAAATGGTGAATGGAAAGAAGCCACTTTGCCTCACAATGTCTTCACTTACAAATTCGAAAATTTGAAGTGTGGAACAGTCTTTCAAATATATCTCGTGCCATACACATCTGGCGGGAAAGGCGAGAGAAGTCAAATCTTGACTGTAAGAACAGACGGAATAGGTAAGAGTTTATAAATTTTACATGTTAATTTCTGAGAAAGTATTATCTGCATTTTATTTTAACCACACTATCTACTAACATTAAAAGCAAGTAAGATTTTAGATTAAACTTTTTTTTTTGCATGCACGAATAAATAAAAATATAATTAAGTATGAAATTTTTGATTTCAATCTCTACTTTAAGACTGGGAAATGTATTAAACTCATCTTCGTTCATACACTTTGCCCAAGGTAGGACAACCTTTTAGTTTTAAAGTAAAATTAGAAAAAAAAAAAGACTCATCTTAATTCATACGCTTTGCACAAAAAATTATAATATTTTAGTTTTAAAGTTAAATACTGTGTACAGCCGCAATTACTAAATTATTTATTTTTACTTGTTACTCGTATATTTCTACAAAATTAGAAATTTGCCTTTCAACTCACTATATTCGCTGTTACGACTTAAATAGAGAATTTTCTTCCTCGGGAATTCATATTCTTCGGGAAGAAAAAGGTTAGCACCTATCCGTTTGATGCGAGCTTTAACTTAAAAGAAGTTATAAAAGAATCACTGCGAAAGTCTTAAAACACTTTCAAAAGTTGAAACGTTTTTTTCTGGGGATTGATAAACTATGGATAATTTTCTTGGATTCTGCGGATGATTTTTTTATAAAAAAATCATTTTTGTATTTAAATGAAATTATAGCAAGATAATAATAAATATATTTTTCAAGTAGCTTTTTTTTCCCTTGCTGACAAAAAAAAAATCGTTTTATTATTCGTGCAGCTAAGAAAAGGGTTTTTTTTTTTTTTTTTTCAATTTCCCTAAAAATTTCAGGCTATGTTTGGAATACTGTAATAAGAAAAAGTGAAGTTTATTTTTTTGAAACTCTGATTTGTTTATCCCTGAGTAGAGGTCAAAGTTTAAGGTCGTGAATATATCGTATTGAATGTATGATCGCCTTGCAACAAAAGCAATGAGTGATCCATGCCATTTTTTTTAAATATGGATACTACTTGATACTAGTACATGCTAGCATAAAGTACTTGGAGGTTCACTCTATTCTTTGGGGGCAAAGGTCAATTGAAAATTCTACTTTCGTTACTTTTTTTGCCTTGTTTGTGCCCGGATATCTGCTTTAGCTGTAAATGACCCTCGGAAAAAAGTGTAGGGTGAATTACTCACTATAGTATAGTACTCAAAAAAAACTGAAAACTACTGGGTTCTTTGCTTCTGTACTTACACCGTCTCAAAGTCGATGATTTTCAAAAAAAAAAGGTCAATTTTTGAGGTTTCGCCACTTTTAAAATTTTTTGAAACTCAGCTGTAGTTATAATCCGTATGATGTAGTTTAAGGTCCAGGTTAGAAACCTATGGCATCTAATCAACCTTTTTAATTACATGGTCTCAAAGTTAATAATTTGAAACAAAAATTAGTAAATAATAGGTCAATTATTCTATACGCCATGAGTCAGTAACTTTGTACGAAAACTGTAATTAGGCTCTACGTGTCATACTGGGTCAGAAACACTAAATTTTGAGCTTCCAAGATCCAAATTTGGAGGATCTACGATCCCTCAAAAAATCAGCTCCAAAATGGCGGATCAACATTTAGTCTAAACATGGTCAGTTATTTCACAACGATTAATGCGGCAATTTGGAGCTCTTTTTTTTTTTAATCCTAAAAGCCGAAAATTTACAGTGTTTTTGACTCAGTATGACACGTCGAATATAATTACAATTTTTATACAAAAATACTGACTCATAGCGTATAGAATAATTGAATTATAATCTACTGATTTTTGTTTCAAATTATCAACTTTGAGACCGCGTAATTAAAAAAGTTGATTAGATGCCATTTGTTTCTAACTGGACTTTAAACTACACCATACGGATTATAACTACAACTGAGTTTCAAAAAATTTTAAAAGTGGCGAAAAAAGTGATTGACCTTTTTCTTTTTTGGAAATCATCAACTTTGAGAAGGTGGAAGTACAGAAACAAAAAGCCCAGCAGTTTTCAGCTTTTTAAAGTACTATACTATGGTGAGTAAATTCACCCTACACTCATTTCCGAGGGTCATTCACAGCTAAAGCAGACATCGGGGCACAAAAAAGGCAAAAAAAGTAAAGAAAGTAGCATTTTCAATTGACCTTTGCCCCCTAAGAGTAGAGTGAGCCACCAAATAATTTATGCTAGCATGTACCTAGTATCAAGTAGTATCCATATTTCAAAACATTGGCACGGATAACTCATTGCTTTTGGAGCAAAGCGATCATACATTTAGTACGATATGTTCACGACCTTAAACTTTAACCCTACTCGGACAAACAAATCAGTAGGGATGCACCGATTAATCGGCAGTACCGATTAATCGGCCATAATCGGCCACTTTGCCGATTATTAATAATCGGCAAAATCGGGCCGACTAATCGGCCAAAAAATAGTTTTTTAATTGTATTCTTAAAGTATACCTTCACTAAGAAACTACCATGAATACTTTTATTAACAGTAATAATAATCCTCACAGTTGATATAAAGTTTTTAATAAATTAATTATCCTACTTTGAATAAATATACATAGACAATGTTGCAACATTTTTCATGTGGCGACAGTTTCCTCCTTAGTACAGTATTTTAGATAACCTCTAATTTTCACAAAGAATAAAAGTCTTGAATTAAATTGCAACTAATTACTAAAAAAATTAAATTAAAAGTACTCCTAAATTTGAGTATAGACTCCCTTCCCCTTTTTCTTAATTTTTATGTCCAATTAACATAATTAATAATGCATTAATGTAATGTTATTGACAATAACATGAAAATTGGTTCTAAGAAATTTGATAAAATATTGAAATTATTTTGTGAAAATTGGGAAAATGGAAAAAAAAATCTTCTCTTGGAAATAAATTACTTACTATTTCTAAACTCGGAATTGTACAAGAGAGATAAAACAGCGATGGTAAAATTTGTAGCATTAAAAACAATCATTCAAAAAACAATCGGCTTAACCGATTAATTGGCCGATTATCAACAACCGATTAAACGGTAATCGGTAATCGGCCAATTTGCTTATCGGTGCATCCGTACAAATCAGCTTTAGAAAAACGAAATTTCACTTTTTCTTATTATAGTATTCCAAACACAATTTGAAACTGTTAGGAAAATTGACGACATTAACTATTAAAAGTGTCTGACTTTTAAATAAAAATGACTTAATAAATTAATATTTTTCAGTCCCAAAACCACCTCCAAAAGACAAGTTTCTGCAAATCAATGCGTCTTCAGCTACAGTATTCCTTTCCAACTGGGAAGATGGTGGATGTCCCATTTCACATTACTCGTTGAGGTACAGAGCTCAGAATGAACAGAAATTCACTGAAATTCCTGTCCTGAATCACAGACCAAGAGCTTTCATAACAGGACTAAATCCCGGACACTGGTATAAATTGATTGCTGGTGCCCGAAATTCTGCCGGAGAAAAGGAACGTGAATATGACTTTTTGACAAGGAGAGCAGATTTGGGTAAATCACAAGGTAATTTACTTTATTGTCATCAAGTGCATCTGATTCTTGTGAAATAAATTTTGACTATGATTTTTAAAAGAACAGTTGACAAAGAGGTAAAGTAACAGGTAAACTACTAACATTTGTGAGAACAACCATTTCTTTTTGTTCAAAAACCCTACACTATGTCTGCACCTCAGGACTACAAACTGTAAAACTACAGGTTGCACAAGACACCTTTAAGGGTGAAACGTTGTAGCACCAGTGGCACGTCGTCATGTGGGGTGCCACTTGACTCCCTATGGCACCATGTGGTTCCTTGTGGTAGCCTATGGGTATCTTATGACACCCCATGGGTGACCCATAGCCCCTTAGGAGTCAAATGTAGTTAGACTAGCATAAATCCCAAAATTTCATTTTTCAGGTTTATTACTGCGCTGTACGTAAAATTCTATTCTACATTGAACCATATGAACGTCATTAAATTTCAAAAATTCCTTCATAGTTATGAACCGGTGTTAAAAGAGTGCGAGTAACAACAACCTTTGTTTGCACCAGGCAAACGTTATTTGGCTCTCATGCTAAGTAGCGATAGTGCGACTTACGTCTGTCTGCACTCAGCGTTCTGCATTCAAAGCTGCCTCCGATGCCAATGGGGTAACTAAACTGATATAACTGGTGCAATGTGATGAGCGATGCTTAACATTACACCAGTTTTGTCAGTTAAATTACTCCACTGCATTGGAAGCAGCTTTGAATGTAAAACGCTGCCACTGCTTTTACGGAGTAAGGTTACACAATTTCTTTACACTGTGTGGCTTTGTGGAACAGATGTAACATAAATGCATGCTGATTGCTTCTGCTAACTGCTCAAAATTGCAGCATAAAAGAATGAATCTATTATTTCAAATCGCTTCATAGCCACATGGTACCTGCTATAAATTCATTATGACATTGAAGAAACAATTTAAAAAAAACTCCTATAAACTGATATTTTACTTATGTGAAAGTAAAGATTTAAGTACGCAACAAGAAGTTCTGTCAAGAACTAAACGAGCCTACTTTCCCATACATCGACATCGGCATTCTAGCATCTGATCATTATTCTCTTGATTATCTTAGACTAAAAATTATGTCAAACATACCTTTTTAGCACTTGAAGCTGATTTCTAAAAGCAAAATATACCCCTCTCATCAGATGAAATAGACACATAAAAAGTAAATAAATGAATAAATAAAGCTTTGTCGCACCTTTTAAAGAATGTAACTGTTACAGTTCTTCCGTAGAAAAATTCCTCAATTGTTTTCAAAAAAAATTAAAAGTACAAAGTACATCAGAACACATTTTATCAAAGAAAGAAAAAAAAAAAGAAAAAAAAAACTCGTCCGTTGATAAAATGTCTCGAATTTCACTTTTAATCCGTTGCCAGTTGTTAAATATAAATAAAGAATAAAATGCCCTCGTGAATGAAACATTTTTGTTACAAAAAAAATCGTCTGCCAAAAATAATAATAATAATAATAATAATAAATTCAATAAAACAAATGCATAAATAAACAAAAAATCGTCTGCACAGTCAGTCATTTTTTTTCGGACTGTTTACTCAAAAGTTATTAGGGGTGACAGCTTGCTTGAGCGGTTCAATGTTGTACGAAAAATTGTTCAAATCGGAAATGTAAATACGGGAATGAAGTATCCTTGAAAAGTTCTTTCCAACAAAAAAAAGTTTGTTCAAAACGGACTGTTCATTAAAAAGTTAGTATCGCGGGACCGGTTATTTGATCGGCTCAAAGTTGAACCAAAAATTGTTCAAATCAAAAAATCAAATATGGGAATGAGCTGTACTCGCCGAGATCTTTCCAACAAAAAAAAGTTTGCCCAAATCGGAATGTTTATTCAAAAGTTATTGGGGGGGGGGGTGGACAGACAGACAGACAGACCGACCGACGCACAAATTCCCCATCTCAATACCCTACTTTCAAATTTTTAATTTTTCGATATTTATTTCATTTTTTTGTTTCTTTTTGACTTTTTTTTACTTGGCGATATTTTTTGAACTTGGCGATATTTTTTGGACTTGGCGATATTTTTTGGACTTGGCGACATTTTTTAGATGCATTAAGCCAATTTTAATGCTTTTTTCGTCTCTTTTATTTTTAACGGGAAAGTAGGCTAAAAAAGAACAATACATTTTTAAGACGCGATAACAATCTCATAAAAGAATAGAATTACTAGTAAAGATCAATAGATTTTATTTTATTAAAACAGCAAGGATACTGCACTTCAACGATTGCAAAACTTTCTAAATTAAGTATTCAGTTCAAAGAATTTTCATTTGTTTTATACTTATTTTTTCTTTAGGCATTGGGCCTCCACCTCCTATTGTTGCCGAATCTTCAGCCATGGAGCTGCAGAGACGAGTAGCTGTGATAACGTCAGCTGTCTGTTCAGCCGTGGTACTGGTGGTCATCCTCATTGCAGCTTGTGCAGTTTTAACAAGAAGACGGAGGCATAGACCTGAAGGGCACGATTCTGGAGGTAACTTTTCAAGATTAATGCTTCATATTGAGCCTCATGTATTGTTATGAGTCTTA
Organism: Uloborus plumipes; assembly: GCA_038373865.1. Lineage (NCBI taxonomy): Eukaryota > Metazoa > Arthropoda > Arachnida > Araneae > Uloboridae > Uloborus > Uloborus plumipes. Next base: position 49,228 of record JAXGGA010007231.1, on the reverse strand, counting down.
ATAGCTCACTAATCAATCAATACAAGAAGCACTTCTACTGTTCAGCTTGTCATACCATATAGTACGATATTTTCTTTTTTAAAAAAAAAGTGCGTATTTTCTGCAATCTTTTTCTCCGAATTTTCACATTTTTCTGCATTTCCGTTAAATGCGGATGAAAGTTGTGTTGATCAATGTTTCGTATAACTTTATTCACACCCTTCCAGTAACAAAAACCATACTTTATACAACCATAACTTCCCATATGCAAGCATTCATTTTTTATCAGAAGCCAAATTTATTTCTTAGATACCTCACTTTGTGGAGGTAAATTTCGAGACTGCTGCTTAGGCGATACGAATCCCTCACTTAGTGTCTTCCTCTCCCGCTGTTTGACTGCCGTTGCATAATTTTTACTATCCACACGCAGTGAGTTAATCTCATGATCACATACACACCACATACACAGGCCCACACTTGCACACACACACACACACACTAAAATTTGCTCCATGTTACTTTACCTGTGACTGCAGTTAGATATTATCCTTCGACTTAAGTTTAAGCAATTTGTAAAATATTTTCTATCAGATGGAACCTTAACGTTTGAAAATCACTCAGAAATGGCTGAAAGAAATGTCTTTAGTCATCAAGTTCAGAGGCAAAATTTTCAAGTTTCACAATTTTTGAATTTTTCTAGCTTAGTTAAATTTTATCCTTGACATTCCCTCAAATTTTATCAAACACTTTGCTTTAGAATCTCTATGGTATATCATCCTTTTCCTTTACAAAATGAATTAAACTGACACTGGAAATTTACTTGAGAGCACACGGAATTTACTTAAAATAAAGCAAGGAAGACCCAAATTGCTCATATTGATCCACACTGTTAGAATTCAAATATTATTTTTTTACTGTAGAGACTAAGGAATGATACAATCACAGAATCTTAAAATTGGCTAAAGGATTCTGGCAAAAACAAGTAACAGGAGGGGGGAGAACCGAACAGTTTCGTGAACAGTATAGTTATGAACGTTTTATAAATGAGCTACGGTGTAAAAATCGCAGGTAAGCAACAATCTGCGACTTCTTCTCTGGAAGTCAATTATTAACCTATTGTATAGTTTGATTTATTTTCCTTGTTATTGTATTTTTTTGCTGGTGATAACATTAATTCCATTTCAAGAACACATGAATTAAAATGATCAGCAGAAATCACCATTTAACTTCTATCATTCATTGTAATCAATCGGATATTGTTATCAAACAACTTGCGTCCAATTGTGATCACATTAAGCGGCGTCTATTACGTTTTTGAAAATTTGTGCTATAAACCTTGTTTGGTCTTACTATTACGAAAGAAAATTGTTTGCATATTTCTGGCATTTTGAAATCTTTGTTACTGTTAAAGAATTAAGATAAAAGTATTATTTGGTTCATTTTCACATCTACTTGATCTACGATATTTATCTATTTATTTTTCGTCTTTTTTTTTTTAGCTGATCGAAGAAGCACGGGAGAAATTCAGAAATCAGAAACAGTCGCCTTGAGTGCTTGGGAAAAACGTCCTAGAGCAGATTCGTCTCACAGGGGTTCTCAATGCCGAGAATCCCTGTATTTACCTTGTCCCTACGCCACAGCAAGATTGTCTCAGTTCTCGGTAGATGGCGACACTGACGGAGTTCGCCATTCCGTCTCTTTAGCCGGGAACGAACATTCGTACGATGTGCCTATTCAAGTGGTCAGCAAGCTGCATTAACGATTAATAATGAATGACTGATATATTTTTTGTATGTAAATATACATTTTTGATTAATATGAATGACGTGCCAGTTGTAATTGGGATTATTTGAGGACGAGAAATGTATTTATGCGTATTTTCATTGTGAGAAAATTTATTTTTGGCGGAAATACTTATGCAGAACCAAAAATATACCTATATTATGCCTTTTTTTTTTTTTTTTTCAAGTTTTAGTCGAAGAAATGTAAAACTCCCCCAAAAGCCTGAACGACATAAGAGTAAACTAAACCAATTTCAGAAAACTTTTTCATATTTTATATATTTGAAGAAAATAAATAAATATGGCACTGTCAACCAATCTTATTTTTTAGAGTAACCTAATTTTCAATAGAAGATCATTCACTGTGAATCAGGTGGAAAAATCTAACTTCGTAACATCATTTCCGCAGGATTTTACTTTCTCTTCTTTTTTCTTTCTTTCGTTTTCCTCTTGTTCTGAGTTCGAAGTTTTACTTTTAATTTTATTGCTTCTATATAAGAATTCTCCTCCTCTTACGTTTCAAATATGTTGAATAAGATTCTCTTTTAATATACTAAATGGAGTTAAAAAAAATTTATTTGAGGGGAGTGAAATTCAAGAAATTATTCTTTGGTAACGCTGAAGAAAGAAAAAAAAAGTAACAAAATCTGACAAAAAAAATTTTACCATCTGTTACTCCAGACTCAAGTTCTTTGTTTGTTACAGAAAGATTGCGGCTAAAGTACTTAACTACAAGTGAGATAAATGCGTTCTTAGTCTACTGTCTCAATATCAAGAATACATTTACAGAGCATTTTCAATATTTTATTGCAACATTTTTTCTTTTTTTTTTTTTTTTGCATCAAATCATTTTCTCATAACGTATGGTTTTCTATAAAACATATATAGAAGAATGTGGGGCAAAGTGAAATAGCTGAAATTTTTCAGTTTGCAGCGTCACCTATTCAGAAGTATTTTACCTAAGTTCCTGTACATTTAGTTGATTCCAATCAAATAAAGATCAGCGAAAAAAATAAAACAAGTGATCTTTAAAATTTGGTACACATGTCGTAATATTCGTGGTTTTCAAAAACATTTCTTGTTATTATAGAATGACAAATTTTGTGTACTTATCATTTAAAGTATGACTTTGGATCTGCTGATGTCGGATGCAGTACTACTTAGTTCATATTTATCATGTTTTGATTTCAAATATTCAATTCAACTTTTCAATTACAAGCTCAGCAAAGTGGACGGGGTAAAGGGAGATAGCCCATTTTTCTGTTACTTATTCATTCATCTATTAAATCATATACGTATTTCTTCATTCATTAATTCATTTAAATTCCTTTACTTATTAATTCTCTTATTTATACACTCATCCTCATATTTTCTTATTCATTCTCTATTTTATTCACTTATTTATTTTTACTTATTAATTTATGAGTTTCTTCATTCATTTATTTATTAGTTACTTCATATTTTATTTTTAATACTTTTTTTCGTTTATTTACGCATTCATTTGGTGAAAGTTACTGTTAATCATCAAATAGAAACTGTTCCACGGGAAAAATGTTTTATTTTTCACTGCCTATATAGTGTTTTGAGGTGAAAATTTTTCACCTTTTTTTAAAAGCACAAAATAACTGCCAAAAATGAAAAATAATATTTCAAACCAAGCTTTAACCCTTTGACGGTTATGGAAATGAGCAGTTTCCGTTTACTTAATTCGCGCAGCATTAGGAGTAAACAGTAGTCGAAAGTGGCAGCTGTTCCTACATATTGTTACACAAATTTCACTACGCGAGTAGTGCTCGTCACTAACCATTTCGGTCAAAATCTTGCTCCCGAGCGGAACTCGTTTGCGCGCTTTATGAAGCACGATTCGATTGCGAGCTGAACTCGTTCATTTCCATCAAAGGGTTAATAAAAAATACGTTACTCCTTCTGTATGTGCGAAAAGTTTCAGAACAAATTTAAAATGTCTTCATTTTGAAACCGGTAAGTTATCTTATGTATTTCACTTTGCTCCACATTCCCCTACATTTGTACATAACGTATATATCCCGATCAATGAAAAACACAAGCATGTTATATTTTCAAACCTGAAGTCTTAGGTTGTACCAATTAATATGCATTTTAATAACTGAGCGCATAAATGCATTCCTTTCAAAATAAAATTGTGGCAACAATGTACATAAACTAACTCACACCTGCATCGCTCATCCTTTCTTCATGGTGGACAGTGTGCTCCAGCCACCATTTGGTTCTTGTGATCCAACACTTTTTACATATTCAACATCTGCTGTATTCATATGTCACTGAATCATTAAAACATTATTTTCTACATAAAACTTAGTTGTTTCCTGTCTCATTTATGTTAACTTCGTAAAATGATTAACATTCACGCCATTTGGCTAAGTAGTACTTTTTGAAAACATATGGTTTATACAGCTTCATGTTGGAAATTGTAGTACATTCATATTCATACATGATTAGTTGTACCAGCATGGTTGTGTTCGTGCACGGATAAAAAAGTAGGAGGTAGGAGGGAAAAATGACTACTCATTGATACGCCATTCCCGATATGATTCATCAAAAGAATACAATCCTTTTTTTTTAAGGAGGAAAACCAACAATCTTAATTTTAAGTAAGCGTAAGAGACTGAGCGTAACTGGAGCGTAATGCTTCAGTTTGTTAAAACAATACAAATTAAAAAGTAAAAAAAATGAAATTTATTTAGCATAACTTTAAACCAGGAAGCCCAACGGGGTGCTATGACAACTTGATTACTTGGAGAGATTAGCAATTTGGGGCTTTTATTTTGTGTGATTCAGTTGGCTTGTATTGTTTCATTTTAACGAGACTATAAGTTTTATTTAGTAACATGTTACATTTTTCTAGCGGAACCTTTTAAATTTTAATAGAATATTTAAGGGTTTTTCTTCCTTTACTTTATTTATTCCGCATATTTTGAGTTTTTCTGAGCCTTACAAATGGACTGTGGTGGCAAGATTTATGAAAATACTTTGAAACCACGTCAGCTGAACTTTCCCCCAGACAGGTTTATAAATGATATAATTCAAAAGTATGCCATTTCATCCTAAATATTGTCAAACGCTTACAGAGATTCATCACCTTGCAAGCAAGTATAAAACAGCGTTTCTTAACCTTTTTTGTTCAGCTGACCGGCAGTAGCATATGACCAAAAATTAACGAACGGGTGGTGTATCCCCAGTCCCCTTCTTTTTGCAAAAATAAAATAAAATAAACTTTTTTTTTTTTTTTTTTTTTTTTTTTTTTTTACGGGCTGCTAAGAACTCACTCACCTCCCTTCCCCTTTTTGTTCAGAAAAATAAAATTTGATTCTGAGACTGTTAAACACTTGAGAAAACATTTTGCTAATTACTGAGGGGGTTTTCCTTTAGTACAAAACAGGAACTTCGTAAATAAACAAAAAATATACAAATTAAATTTCCCTTCGTACTAAAGAACTGTTAAATAAGTTAAATATAAGATAAATAATGATTGAAATAGTTATACATAAATAATAAACCTTGCTAAAAAAATCATAGAAAACTACAAAAATTAATCACCAAATTCATATAAAAGATGTGGTGCAGGATATTTTTTATTATTATTATGGTGCGTGCTTTTGTTTTCTTTTTCTCTTTTTTTTCTCCTTGTAAAAAGTTTCTTTTTAACGTGGAAGAACAAAAATCTCTCAGGATCGGTAAAATATTCCTGCGGACCGATGCCTGTCGGCCAGACCACGGCTGAGAATTACTGTTTTAAAACATTGGGGATCATAATGAGATAAGTGGGTAAGAGTCATTCAGTAAATAAGTCCAATCTAAAAATAGATCATCAATCACTTCTTCGAATTGAAAAATTCAAGATGAACAATAATAAAGTAATTTTTACATGTTTACAATAAGCTGTGAAAATGGATCATGCACTAGACAATCTAAAAATATAGCATCAATCACTTCAAATTGAAAAATGCAGGGTGAATAATAGAACAAATTTTACATGTTTAAGATGAGTTGTGAAAATGAATCATTCTCTGAACAATCAATAGACCATCAATTACTTTCTTAAATTGAAAAATACACGGTGAACAATAATAAAGTAAATTTCACACATTTACATTTTGAAAATGAATCATGCAAATTCGCTGTAAAACATAAGAATGCATCATCAATCACTTCTTCAAACTGAAAAATGCGCGAAGAAAAATAATAAAGTAGAAATTACCCATTTACAATAAGTTATAAAAATGAATCATGCACAGAACAATTTGAAAATATATCATCAATCACTTCTTTAAATTGGAAAATGCACGATAAACAATTCAGTAAAAATTACGTATTAAAAATAAATTGAAAATTTCCACTCAAAAAATACACTATCGGTCATCCTGTACATTTATAGATGCGCTAAATAAAAATGCAAATTGCGGCATGGAAATAAAATAAATACACTTTTTAATGTTTCCGTATAAACAACATTGGCTTTTTTTCTTCTGATTCCAGCACTAAAGATTTTGCTTGGTGGTTACTCTTGATAACGCCTCATAATAGTTGTCCATGAGAAAAACATTTTCGCTTAGGTCGACTACAGAAGTGTGACATATTTGTCCGTGGGCTTTATTTATTATCGTTCCAAAACAGAGTCTAACTGGAAATAAAAAGAGATAAAAAGTAAATGGAAAATCTGTTGGAATGAGCGGACTTATTGATATTTAAACAAATTCTCCAGTTCCACAGCCAGTTAAAAGTATTGATTCGATAAAGCTGTTCCCAGGGGTGTTCCAAACTTAAGTTTTTGGGAGAGCGGAAATTCTAAATTGCTGAATGGAACTTCAAATATTGACGAATGATAAAATACAAGTATGCACCATTAAGTACATCTAATGAAAAGAGACATTTGGACATTTAAATTTTCAATCCTTTCCTCATGGTCACTGTGACCTCCGATCTGATCACTCGTGACTGTTCCTTAGACTATTCACTCAGATTCGAGTTCCATTACACAGTTTTAGTAGTTTTATAGAATTTTGTAAATAATCGTATACAGTAGCGTAGCTAGGGGGCCCAGCGCCCGTGGCGAACTTGGAAAATTGCGCCCCCACCCCCTAGAGGTCCCTCTGATGGGAGGTCATTGTGACCTCGTCCTTACTCCAAAAATGTTGATTTATTTATTCGAAAAATTTCCAGGAAATGCTGCAAGCCTTTTTTTTTTTCTTTTTCTTTGTTTCAGCATTTTAAAGAAGCTTAGTGTTCCCTCTCATGTTATGTGTGCATGATATGTCTGCTTGTTCGTATCATTGGATAAAATTCAAGTTTTATTTTTACAACTTTTTGTTCAATTTGAAAATTTTTGGTTTTCCTGCAATTTTAGTTCGGGGGCGTTAATACCTTTCCCTATCATTTCACATAAATTCAAAAAACAAATAATTCTTGCAATTCGTTATTGAACATAGTGTGTTTTTTTTTCCACACAACAGCTTTTATTTTAAATATAATTTGTTTTGAAACACGAGAAGAATGTATAAAATTAACATAAACTGTGTATTTTAAATTAAAATCAAAGCATTGATTCTATTGTAATTAGGAAATCAAAGAAAATATAAAAAGCACAATTAATCTGAAATTGGCTTAATAAATACAACTCTTTGCATACAGGCAAAATAAAAGTTCGCTATTTTAGGTTTCGGATTATTTTTTATGAATAAATACGTTTCATTCTAAGTATTTAAAATGTTCTAGAGACCCGCCCCGTTATTTAATACTAATATTGCCTATAAGGGGAGTTACGAGAGGAAATTGTTTCCTCCCTGGCTTTAAGAAAGTACCAGATGTATTTTCTTGATTTTTTTTTTTTCTAATTTTAAATACAGCGTATACAAACATGGGCCAACAATAGGGAAGGTATTGGTGGGTACCATAACGACGGTTCTCGAACTGTGAATGATAAAAAAAAAAAAAAAAAACTGATTAGCACGTATATTTGTGTACCGTTTTAAAAAAGCTGCTCGCCCCCCTGAAGTAGCGTATTGTACACACATCTTCCCTCAAAATTCACTTGGCTTTTCCTTGTTCAGCAATACATGAGAAACAACAGCTACTTTTATTTATTTTGACAAACGAAAGAGCACAAAACATATTGCACTGGCGTGATTACAAATCGAGCTCTATCCCTCCCAATAATAATAAAACGGTAGTGAGTATAAAGGACAAAGTATAGTGCTGTATATAGTTTAGAAGTGAGAGCACTTCATTAAAGTACAAGTACATATAATATAGAAGAATTTCCAAATACGAAATCGAAACTCACTTAAAAGAGCTTTATCTTTTTTTTTTTTTTTTTTTATCGCTCGCCTCTGTACTTGTGTTACTCATTTTTGGACTCTTCACTTAATGTAGGCTCTTGGTACAAATTTTTAAATCGTGAAATTTGCAATAGTTGTTTTTTAGGAACCACCTGTTTTTTAGAAACCCTTTTTGAGAAATACATATTATTCTCTCGCTAGAGTTTTCGCCACAGAAAAAAATGTTACCAACAGAGGAGTTATTTTTTGTCATCATAAAATTGCATTCCAAAAATCTGTATCCGAAATGTTTTCAACCAAAGCTCGTCGATTTTTAAAATTGTAGAAAGTCATTTCCGAAGTATAGTATGTAATTGATAAGTTGAAGTGATATATAAGTTAAGTGAAAAAAACAAAATAAAAGCTGGAAAGCAAAGTTGAACATTTTGTATGGTTTGTCTTGTATCGTGGGGGCGCAGTTTGCGATGCTCTGGGTGTCGATCAAAGTTTCATTTTTTAGTCTGTCTGGACTTGACCAAAAATTTTTTTTTTCTTTAATCGGTCAAAATGCGCCCCCATTGCGGCTGCGCCAGTGGCAAGAGCAACTCCTGCCAACCCCTTTAGTTATCTTCATCAGAAACGACACTCCGAGTAACGCTCTGGCTTTAATGCTCGGAAAGTGTTAAGACACTTTAAATCAGAAAAATAAGCTTATTAAGAAAATATTTCGCACAAAATGAATTATTAATCATTCTGTTACATCACTACTGTATAAAAACTTTCAAAAAACCTGTTTTTTTTAATGGAAATAATAGTTTTGTGACAAAAAGTTTCGAGTGTTAAAGTACGTCAGAGAGCCGTATTTTCGTCTGCTACACGCAACACTACCCTCACCTAGAATCCCTACATATAGGGCAGTAGCAGCCACGTGCTTTTGCATAGCAACGGAACATGGCAAACCGTTCCTGGTGGACAAGCAACTCTATGTTTACCGTATGTGTAGCATGGTATTATGAGTGTGCAGTTGTTTTTTTAGCCTTTTTTAAGTGTAAAATTCAGACTCTTGTAAAAAGCATCATAACGAAGCAAAAGAAGGATACATTGATAAAATCAAGATTATTAACAATTTGGATCCGTATTTATTAAGCAAAAATGAATTTTAAGCTGATGCTAGTCTAACGTGCCGTACAAATACAAAAAAAGAAAAAGGAGGATCGATAGATCCACAGTTTATGAATATTTAATGCATTAAGAACAATCAAATTCTATCAAAATCAGTATATTAGCAGACAGTTTGTTGCTATTCTACTCAGTGGTAAAAAACACGGAGAGTTTAGTAAATAATACATTTTTTTTTTAAATAGTTAATGCATTGAATATGAAACATCAGTATGAAAAACAAGTAAATAAAGCCAAAACTGAGAAAAGAACGGGCCAAAAAACAATCAAATTTACAAGAAAAAGTTGACCGAGCAAATCATCGGTAAGAAAAGCAGACGACGCTTCGAGTATGTGGCACATCAGAACGTGGTGTTTGTTTGTCTACCAATATTATGTCATCTGCGACTGCCCTATAGCGAGGCCAAACTATCTAACATTTTGGATCAAAAGATAAAATAGAAGATATCCACCTGGCTGGTTGATTTTCATAAATTCTTATGAAATAACATAAAAAAGCACCGATTTTTTTTTTTTTAATTTTCAGCTTTTATTTTGGTGAAATTAATCATATGCACTGAGTAAAATCATTTTTAACTCGATCATTATTTTTTTCCCTGAGAAAAGTGAGGGGGCAAAGCCCCTCTACTCTTGGAAGTGAGGGGGCAGTTGCCCCCCTGTACGAGCCGCCTATGGCGGTTCCAACGTTCTTTCGCTTCCTTTCAGTTTTGTTTTTCGAAGAATGCTATAAAGTTTATGGTTGAAGAGAACTTCAAAAACAACAAATTAAGCAAAAGGACAATCATATTTTAAATATTAATAAAATAAACAAAACAAGCAGATCATAAAATTGAAAACATTTCAGGTGATGAGATAAGACAACTTTGGAGTTATTCGTGTAGCTTTAATTCACTCGCTGATCAGTATGAAACTTTTATTACCCTTTAGTACAGCGGTGGCCAACCCGCGGCACGCGTGCCACAATGTGGCACGGCAGAGCCGTAACAGTGGCACGCGAAGACTTTTTGAAAAAAACTCAAAATTTGAGAGAAAATGTCGATTTCAAAAATATTGATAAAAACTAAAACCCTTGAACTGATAAATATAATGATATTGTGACGATTAAAAGTGTCAGGAGGCTGGCTTACAAATTGTCTTTACTACAATATTGCGAAGTACTTAGCGTTAGCTTCGCGGGCATCCAACGAGAGCTGTGACGTTACAGACTTTCGATGTGCTGACAAGAAATGCGATGTCTTGATCTACAATAGTTTCAGCTACGGGTGATGAAATTAAAAAAAAAAAAAAAGTTAACTCTGCAAGTAAAATTAGAAACCAGATTGGACAAAATTCGGTATGGTTGCACAAATGAAGATCCTTAAATTGTTTTTGTTACATTACTTGAAAATAATTCGGGGAAAAAACTTCAAAAGTATCATCGAATTATTTATTACTAACTTCTTGACAAAGATTGAAACTTTTTCTCTGTTAGTGACCCTGTAGAGTTCACTGTATTAGCAAACTACTAATTAGAGCTCTGAATGTTTTGCGAACTTTTCCCAGGAGAAAGAGGGGAGCATGGCAAGTTACTCCTTCATTGAAATGAGCAATAGCTGTCTAAAGGAAAATAGTCACAAGATTTTAGATTTTTAGGGAGTGTGTTTTTTAAAATGTCTGGAAGAAAAGCAGTGAGGACTTGCTACTTAGGAATGAAGAATAGCAAATGAATTTAGCTATGTCATCTCCCATTATCCGGCGTTTAAGTAATTTAAAGTTAAGATGGTACAAAAAGTTTCCTACACCAATATAGGCCATCTATATTCTTTTATGATGAAACTTCAGTTTCTTTCTCTTTACTAGGGAGAAAAAAGAATAAAACATTAAATTTAATACTGAAAGTATCAACCCTAATTTAATAAATTTCCAATGATATATGGAGAAAATTTTACACCTATACATTCAGTGTTAGGTTTGATGATTTTTAGGATCATAAAAAATATGCTGATCTTTTCAAATTCTTGGTCTATTTCTCTGCAAGACACAACTTGTCACCCTTCTGAAATCCAAATCAGAATTATTGAACTTTTGCATTGGTAATCAAATATAAGAGCTTACTTCAATAGAAAGTCATCCACGCTACATAGAAATTTGTACCAACAAATTATTTTTTGACATTTGCACACTTTAGCCGTCTGATGCTGATGTAGATTTGGTTCAAAATACGCTTCTAAACGAATATTTTTTGTTATGAAAGCAGAAAAATCTAAATACCGTTGAATATTAATTGATATCACTTAAAATACTTAAACTTCTTAGGATTCTCAAGAACTAATCTTAAAATTAAAGACTTGGTAAAAAAGATACAGATTCATAAACCGCATTAAGTACAGACTGTTTAATTTTTAAAATAGAATGTTTGATGTTATTTGTTTCTGTTTTAAGTATAAGTTAACTGACAGAACTTATAAAAGTGCTTATTAACGATAACTTAAGTTCGGACTCGTTTTATCTTTATTATCATTTAGATTTCAATTGCTCAGACTAACGAGAAAAAATGTTTCATTTGAGTAATAATTACATAGTCAGCTAAAATAAAACGTATTTTTAACTTATTTAAAAAAAAATTTCCAGTTTGTTGGAAAAATACAATGTGGCACGCTGAGCTTTTTCTCTTAAGATAGTGGCAGTCTCCCTAAAAAGGTTGGCCACCTCTGCTTCAGTAGTATTAATATTCTATCTATTTCTTAGCATAAATATTATATTTTTATTCACTAATACTATATATTTGAATTTCCAAGAAAGTGACGATTTCGGCTAACTTTGTGGCCTTAGAAACTAATTTATAAACTGAATTATAACATTTTTGTAGTGAGAAAAATAAATTTTAAGGTAAAAGTATTTCATTAAAATAATATTTACTACCTAGAGATTTTTTTAGATAAAGATTACTTCTTTCACACTGCCGAGCTCTAGCTCCCGATTTCCTACATTTCCCCCAATTTCTTCTTTACTTTTAAAATTGAAGTGACAAAATCCTATCTGTGAGCTATTAATACAGTTCAATGTAGTACAATAACTCATTTTTGCATTATTAATATTACAGTGTAGCTTCTTTTATAAGCGCGCTCAATGGCAGTGGATCAAGATCTGACGACTATTTTGATCCAAAATGGCGGATGCGTTGGCTTCTTGCAGTGACGTCATATCAATACGGTCTCATCTACTGTAGCCTACAAGCAACAGTCCGAGCTCCAGTTTTGTTTTAACTCTAATTTTTCGCATTTTTGTGTTTGAAACTTTGGCAACGTAACTTTTGTTTGCGAAATCGCGAAATTGACAGAGACGCGTTTTAGATCACATGTTTTTCAAATTCTTAAAGAATGCGTCATTTATGGACTGCGACTGCTTTGTTATTTTATGAGAAAAATCAAGATGTTTTATTTATGCTCTAACATTCAAGATAGATTCTTGGCGAATTTTTTGACAGATTTGTTTGTGGTTAATAAATCATTTTCCTCAGATCAAGTCCATTGTTTCAACTTCCTGTAAATATCGTATTTACTCCTCTGAAATTGTATCATGTCTGTGAATTCAAGATATGTTTTGGCGTCTAAACTTGCTCAGTTTTTGAGAAGGAATGGTAATTTCATTTTCTTTACATCACATCTGTAAAATTGCACAGACTGAAATTCAAGTTTTTAAACGGAAGGGAGACTCCCCTCCCAGCTATATGTTTGGAAGGGATTCTAGTTCCGTAACTTTATCCAAATTCTTAGCAATTGTTTGCTTTTATTCTTTTCAACTCGAACAATATTTGCAAATACTTGTAAATATTTTATTGTCCACTGACATGCTAAGAGAACATTAGCTTTAACGTTTTTGGTGGGTTCGATTCTATATATATATATATATATATATATATATATATATATATATATATATATATATATATATATATATATATATATATATATATATATATATATATATATATATATATATATATATATATATATATATTTATATTTTAAATACGGAAACTGCTTTTATCACCACATAGGTGTTTTGAGCAAAATGGGAGAAGTTAAAAGATTTAATATAAAAGTAACTTATATAAAAGTTCGTTTAAAAAGTTTCTTAAACCATTTTGGAGAAACATTATTATGAATCATTCAAAGTCTACTGTATTTTAATCATAAACGTATTTATATTAAAATTGAGCCTCTTCTCTGATGCTGCTCAGAACTTTAGTCCCTCTGCATTGTAAATGTTTTAAGTTGATGATGAACTTTTTCTTCCACTATTTCATAACGGTTTTCCATACTAATAAATGAGCAGACGCATTCCCCTTCTCATGTCATAAAAACTTCAAAATGCCATTTTTCTTACTTAGTTACTGTCGGTTAGTAAGCACATTATTGAATTAATTTATTAACTATCTATGCTTCAGTTTGTTTGAAGAGTTTTTTTTTTTTTATTTCAACCCCTTCTAAGTAATAGCTATGATAATAAGTAATGGCTATAATCAAGCTGCTCTTTATGTATGGCTCAAATAACATCTAATAGAGGGCGCTTATGTTGCTCCAAAAAATACTTTTCTTTCTTTTCAATATCAAATTTCCAACAGCAGAAAAGCTGCCTTATGTTGTCAGTACAGTACACTCCGGATTATCTGCGAAATTGGGTTGGCACGGGTATCACGGATAACGAAAATCACAGATAATCTGAAAAAGCATACAATAAGGTGTAACGGAGATAAAATGTCTTTTGCTTAAAAATAATTGCATTACGCTTAAATCGTGATATGTACAAACTGATGATTGGTACAGCATAAAAAATTGTATTTGAGGTTCTCAGGCAAATTTTCGCTGTAATTATGGGACCAGACACGGGTGTACCCTCACTTCGAATCTGTGCTAACCATTCTGCCTGTGATGAATCCAAAGTATCGTAGGTGGAGTTTTTCATAGTTTTGTGCTTTTTCCTCGTGGAAGCATTTTCTGACATTGAAGCAAATGTCAATAATGTAACTTTTTGTTTTAAAATATTTCTCATTGTTGTCTCTCCAATCCCATATTCTAAACACATCAACTTTCTTGAAGCACCATTTTCCATTTTCGAATTAATTTTCAATTTTTGAGTTTCATTAATGAAACTTTCTTTTGTTTTTCAGCCATTACTTACAACAGTCTGAGTAACAGCAGCTGTAAGTCAAAACACTGAAATGTAATCAAGATTAAGCACTTTTTGTCAAATAAAATATTCAGCAGCCCGGAAGTGAAAACCAGAGCAAACTAAAAAAAAGGGATTACACCATCAGAGAATTTCAAGAAGATTATAGGCATTTTTCCTTACCATTCTGAGTGAGAAAAGATAAGAAATTGAATACCAGATTTCTTCTTTGAAAGTACAGTATGTACTTATGCTTTAGACTTTATAGGGAATACGGGTAGGGATCTCTAGAAAAGTGTAAACACGTGCATCATCTGAATACTTTTTGGCAAAGAGTGTCCCCTCAAGGCGCGTGACAAAGAGGAGTTGATGACAACTTAACGACTTTCATGTTCTTCCGGAAGGAACACTTTTCATGGGAAAGGGAAAACATACTGGATTTCAGACGTGTGTTTTTACAGAAAATTTTTTTCTTTAGGAGGATGAAGTTAACTAAGATTTCTTTCTCGAGACCCTCTCGCGGATAATCGAGCGTTTACTGTGTGTAAAATTTTGTGGATCTGAGTTGATATCCTCTATTTTCCCTGGGGCCATTCATTATGCAAAATGCATTAATTTTCAATATTTTCATAAAAAATGAGAATTCCTAGTTCCAATTATGCAGAAAGATTGCCTTATGTTATTGTTAGTATGTGCACAACTTTTTGTTAATCTGAGTCCATACCTGCAGTTGCCTCTCGGGCTGTTCAAAGTTTCTTTTAATTTAATTTTTCTTTTTAAATACTGAAACTCATTTGAAGCAAACACTAATGGGACAAATGTTCAGGATTTCAGCTAGGGTAGCATTTTTCGTAAAATGAAAAAATACTACCTGAATTACAGAAATTGAGCAGAGCATTTTTCCGTTTCTGCTCCAATTTCTGAAAAAAGAAGAAGAAGAAAAAAAAAAAAAAGAGTATGATCCAAGCGAGGAAGCAAGCATGATGATATTGAACTAATCTGGCTAACATGTATAAACTGCTATTATAATCACAATTGAAGGCGGTGTGGTCGTACCTTTGATAGTTATGACATTGGAGAACTTGATTTGGCTTGTTTCTAGGGGGTTCCGCTCGTATACCATAGTAGAAGAGGGTCGGCATCTGGTGGATGACTTGATTTGCCTCAGTCTTCGGTAGGATGACCAGGCACATGGGGAGCGGTTCAAAGTCCTTTGCACGTCCTTTGTTTAACTGGATGATCTTTTCCGGCGTGAAGTTCCTTTCCTCTAGTTCCAATCGGATGTCCTCGATGGGGAAGGTTGAAGGGAGTCCTCTGATGACTACCTTGATAGGCTTGTCTTCTTGTTTTCCGTCCGAGTAGTGAGGGAGCTTCAGTCTTGTCATTTCGGCTTTTATCGTGTCGAAATCCTCTGGGTTTATTTGAAGTTGTAGGGCATCATCGTTAACTCTTGCTTGCACTTCACCTTTTGCTTTTTCGTTGAGGTCTTTCACGAGGGGAGTGGGGTCTTGAACGCCAATCACGTTAATCCTCTGACATTTGGGTCTTTTGGTTACTGCGGCATATGAGGGGGCACTTCGGGTGGCTTTTTCTTCTGTTGATTTCTGGAGTTGTTCCTTTAACTTATTGATTTCTTCATCTTGTTTGTCGATGTATTCTTGCGACTGGCCGAGAATGTTTAGGAGTGCTTTTCTGTATGTAATAAATACTCCTTTAACTATTTTTGCTCTGCTATTATCTTGGTCGGTTAGCATATCTATTTTGATTTCGTTGATCATATTTGACATTCCTTTGATGATTTCGTTGATGCTGTCTAGAGTCGTGGTGTTCTTAATTTCCTGAGTCATGGTCTTGTAGTCAAAATTGTAGTGGTTGATTAGGTCGTCCAGAGGGTAATCATTTTCCATGTCAGAGATACCATCCTCATTGGCAAACTGCTGGGACGAGAACGACTTTACCGTACAAGGACTTGTAGAGACGGACGCGGTTTCGTTGACGGGGAGAATCCCGCCGGCCCTGAAAAGGGCCACTACGCCGTCGTCCGAACTTCCAAGGTTATAGCCTTTCCCCTTCTTCGTATCATGCTGTATCTCATCTAGTCTCCAAAACCTGAATATGAATGAATAAGTGCCCTTCTAGTGTTAATGAGACTGATCTTATAGCAGTTTGCTAAAAAGCCTTTTTCCCAATTTTAGCTCTTTTGCTAAAGAATTTTCAAACTCGGTTTAAATGCTGCAAATGTTTTTGTCTAAAAAGAGGGGTATATGTCTTCAGGACAAGGGTTTTATAATTTTATTTATTTGTTTTATTTTATTTATATATTTTTAACTCTCAACCCTCAATTTCAGGCAGAATTTCCTCTAATAATAGTATGCTACTTTCATCCTTATACTACAACCAATCAGTTCAAAGAGTTTTTGTTTTTCCCCTTTATTTACATGAATTGATCTGTTAAATGTTCATTCGTTGTATTAATTCTTACGGGGCTCATTCCTGATAGTATATTATTAAATGCTTATTAATTTGAATTTATTAATAAAGTCATATTTTAGCTATAGTTTGAATTTCTATTTCTAAATTTATTTTTAGGAGAGAAAGTGCTTAACGGAACATGCAAATTATCTCTGACAACATCTGCCTTATGTTTGTTAAACAGCTTATTTGCAGATGTTTTAAATCATGACTGGTATAATACAGAACTATCTGATTGTAACATTGTTGATGTAGTTGCAGATGTACAGTTTCTGTTTGATTTCATTAAGAGAACTACAAATCTGAAGGTAAGTCTTAGGAAGTTTTATAATAAACTAAGTATTACTTGTTAATTAAAATTTTGCTCCATAACCTAATGCGATTATTATGTTTTGATGCCCACCAGGTATAAGAAATATGTTTAAAAAAAACTCAAGTTAATGTCTACTAACTTTTTTTATTTGTTATTATGGTTTTCAAGTAAATTATTCAAAATAATTCATTGATATATAATATGTAAAACTATAGCTGTGTAAATAAAACATTGATTCTAACTAATCTGTTTTTATTTATTTACTACAGTTACCCACCACAGCTTCGCCTGTGGTAAAATTTAAATGATTTTTGCTGCTTGTGCTCGAATTAAAAAAGCTCTGTACAGCAAATACAATGAAAAATTGAAGCGTAATTTTACCAAAGTTTGTTGGGGAGGAAAAAAGACATCTGCTTTGTCCTCGCGATTTTGCAATGCTTTACCTCTTTAGCTATTATCTTAAATCACCGCAAGGTTAGAGCGCATTCTAGCTCTAAAACTGCAAGCACGTTCAGGCTTGGCGAAGTTTACCATATTTAACAATACCTATCATGTTTTTTTGGTACTTACATATCAACTCCACCGCAGCTACAGATTTGGCGGTTAAAAGTAGGTCAATTTGGTGCTTTTTGGAGGCTTTAAATAACTGCGTACGTAGTTATTTAAAGGCTACTGATACATAGGTACCTTTTTTCTTTAATTATTTTCCACTTCAACAAAGTTTTAGTTTCAGATCATGACTTGCTTTTTTTACTTGAAGATTTATTTTTAATTTTAGTGGAACTTTTAGAGAAATTATAATAACGTTGAACATGCCAAATAGGCAAGAAATTTACCATCATTGTTTTCATTTTTGGCAATATTTAAAAGCTAACAAAAATATTCAAAAAGGAGCATGCCTCTTTTGTTTATTGTTTCGAAAATTATGTTGTGCCTATCTTGCATCTAGATTGCGAACAAAAAAAAAAGAATATTCACCTTTTTGGAACACAGTTCCCTCAAAACTTTTAATGATTTTCAATCGTCAAAAATTTGTTTGGAGGATTTTTTTATTTATTGTTCTTTTTTTTAAATATAATAATGAGACTTTTGAAATGATCGTGGCACCAATGTCCAGAAAAACACGTGGAGTATTCTTTCTCAGTAAAATGCTTTTGAGAATGTTTCAATAATTGAGATTTTTGGCAGTTTTTTATTTTTCAAATTGTCGCCAAATTTTTAGGAAATAAAAATTCTCCTCTTTCTCCAATTTTGCATTTCAATGAAACTTTCGACATTTTTTAGTGACGCGATATATTTATTTAACTGATTCTGTCACATGTTAATGCAGCATTTAAAATTGAAGTTGATTTGGCGAGCTGTTTAATAAAAATTATCATGTTTTTCAGCAGCTTTTTTCTTCTTTTTTAGTTGGTGCATATTTTTAACTTTTAATGAAAAAATTTAATTATTCAACAGATTACTCTTCATTTCTATAAAAGTTTCAGTCTTGTTTCAATCCTTGCTTTGACTTATTTTCAAAAATCCATTAAAGAGATAAATTAATTCATGGTATCACCAAATGCCAAATAGGTATTTTCTATGTGGCTTTGAAGAAATAGGGTCACAATGAATAAAACAAAAAAGAAAAAAAATAGAAAAATTAAAAACGATACGTGACGATACGAAAATGTTAAAAACGATTACTTTAAAATACGAAAATGATTAAAAGCGATCCGAAATTTTTTATCATATGTGTAAAATTATAAACAAAAAAAAGTACATTCCTTTTTTTTAACCTTTTGATTAATTGCGGGATGATTTCGATCATTACCCTTATTTAAACTTTATCCAAATTCAGCAACCACCAACTGAAAATGCATTTTAATAACAATATCAACATCACGAGAATATATCTTGTTCTTAAGATTGGACTCTTAAGACTGTTGCCATTCATAAGTAATGTGACATATAGTGCAAAAAAATGGAGGAATACGCTGTGAATCATATGGTTTTAATTAAATTTTAAGAAATCTAGAATGAAATTAAGAAATCGAAGAACAAGTTGCAAATGACCAGTATACGGACTAATTTTGTGCCAATTTTCATAATCCTACGTTACATAAATTTTTCATCAGAGCGTTTGACCCACAACCCATGACGTCATCAAACTTTGATTTTATATATATATAGGGTTGGGTACTTAACCGATAGCGGGGCGCAAGCGAAAAATTGCTAAATAATGTATTGGTAAATAATGTTGAATTACGTCAAATTTTTTACAACCATATTTGTTTATAATTGAGCCTTTTGTTCGGTTGACAGAT
Source organism: Uloborus plumipes (assembly GCA_038373865.1). Classification (NCBI taxonomy): domain Eukaryota; kingdom Metazoa; phylum Arthropoda; class Arachnida; order Araneae; family Uloboridae; genus Uloborus; species Uloborus plumipes. Next base: position 29,754 of record JAXGGA010007231.1, on the reverse strand, counting down.
TTGTCATTCGCTTCGCTTGCGCCTGGCCAAGGAATAAGTACCTTTATTTAGTTTTAATTCACTTCAGAAAAATTAAGTTTAGAAGTAGAATATCAAAGTTCACAGTGTTTTCAAAATAAATTACCGTGTTCTTGTTAAATACAGTAAACTCCGGATTATCCTCAGAATAGGGTGGCATGGTAATCACTGATAACCAAATACCACGGATAATGCAAAAAAATCAGTCAATTACATAACATAAATTTAAATTATAGCTATTAATGGTAACATCTTGTCCTTAAAAACTAAAAATAAGCAATAATGCACGCTCTTACTTTCTGCATTCAGAAAAGAAAGAAACCAAAGGGAAAGAACTGCGGGTAATTTAAATAGCAGATAATTCAAGCACGGATAATCAGGAGTTTATTGTAAATAGCTATTCTGTTTTGCTAAATTGATGTTTATATAACATGAAAAAGGTAAATTTAAGAATTATTATTGTTGAATAAAATAAAAAATAAATTTGAATTTAGGGGATATACATATCTGATTTTGGTCTTTAAAGGAGAAAAGATGCTCCTTTGGCTAATCTATCATGTTAATATATCCTTTGTTATTATTTTGTAGTTATTCCATGGAGCTCAGACTTTAAGAGGTGGCGTTGATTTATCCTATTTTTCTAGTCTGGTAGCCTTAGAGCTGAGAAAAATTCCAGCACATTTAATTATTGGACTAAGCAGCCTTTCCGTTCAATTACGTGCACTTATTTGTTCCAGAAGCATATATTTATTAAAGGTAAGTTTTCTTTTAGGTTACTGTATATGTAATTTTTACTAAAGGTGAGTTCTATTTTAGCTTACTGTATATGTAATTTACATATCTTTAGTTAGTTCAAATGATTTTGAATGAACAAGTAAATCAAAATTGTTAAAACACAAATTGCAAAAACATTGCAAAATGTGTATTATTTTGTTACTAGAAATCTTTAAATCAATTTGATAAAATTTACTTGAATAGGATTGGCAAGTTTCTGCCAAAGATAGAAAACTGCACTTTCTTCCACTTGGTAAAAATAGGTTTTTGCCAAAGTTGCAGAAAAAGAATCGACACTAACAACTTAAACAGCTTAGTTTTTAGCATTTAGACTAGTTAGACTTAGTTTTTAGAGAAGTTTTAGCCTTTTTTTTCTCAGGAAGTTGATGAAAACGTTAAAAATGCCTTGATAAAATTAATTTTTTGTTTAATTTGTTTTCTAGTTTAAAATAAATGCAATGCTTAATTCACTTGCTTAATTCAAAGCTTAATTCACTTCACAATGCTTGGGAATATTTTTGTTTTTAATTTTTCAAATATAAAAACCAAATTTACATTTTGTATTTTATGGCGGGAAAATAAAATTGTAACGTAATGTGAAGGAAACTTCATACCAAGTTTTACAGAATGCTCCACATTTTTAGAGATTGTATTTTTTTAAACAGTACTAAACTAGAAAGTCAACACGAAGTGATTAAAAAAAAATTGTTTATGACTTAAACATGATTGCAGGCTATTAATCAAAACCTATTTTTTGCTGGATCAATATGAAACAACAATATCTAGTTTTGTAAGGGTAGTTTTAGACAAACAAATCCTGATTTTTAGTTTTAAGAAGGAAGAATTTAAGAAATATCTCTCTATCGCCACTGTACATCAGGCACCTTTTTGCTGCAATATCGTTAATCGTGGACTTGAAGAATGCAAGTAATTCAACTGAAACACAACATTTCAATGATCATTTATTTTATGCTTTGATGATTACATAGAACCAAAAAAATACACTTCAGAATATTTTGCATGTTGTGCTTTAACAACATAGTTATTCTAATTTAGTTTTTTTTTGGCTCAAAACTAAGCAACTCTAAATGTTTTCTCTTTAGGAAATTCTTGGTAGCAGTGTGGATGAGCAAAAGACCACTGACGTATGGACGGAATTGAGAGAACTTAATGTTTCTTATAATTATTTAGAGTGCCTTGATAGTTCTCTTGTAAGTTCAAATAAATTTTCCTTGAAATTTTGTTTGAAAGGGTTTTTAATTACTCTAATACCATATAATATTTTTGTTTAAAGATACATTTTATTAGAATTTCAGATCTGTCTGTCAGCCTTATTTATGCTTTATTTTTTAAAAGCAAGAACTGGAGAAGCATTTTATTGTTATGATTCAATAGTCTTTCCTTTTATATGTGATCATGAACTTAATAATATATGTTATACTAGATCATTTGGAGAGGCATTTCTATATATTCTCTTTCAGATATATATTTTTTTTAATATGAAATACTTCAGTTATAATTATAAAATATTTATCACATATTGCATAAATTAAGGCCTAATGAAGAAAAAAAAAGTATTTATCATGCTCAAAAATGTTCTTGTGTTGTAAAAATTAGTTCTATTGTTCAAGTCATTTGTGATTTATATTGAGAGGACAATAACTTTTTTTCTGTAAGATTATTATAGTAACCTAAAAATCATAACACAAATATGTATGTAGTGCATAAGGTTACAGCAATAAGAATTCTCTTTAGATTTCGGCAAGTTTTGGTCTTTCTTCATCAAAACTTTTGAAACTTGTTCTCAATTTTTACTTTGTGAAAAGTTTTACTCATTTAAACCAGTTATTGGGAAAATCTGAATAATCTTCTCAGCTAAAAACTTGGCCACTTTTTTTTTTCTGTGTATTTAATATACAGTCGGACCTTCATATATTGAAGTAGCAACTTTCCAGAAAAATATTCAATGTATAGAAGCAAATTTAATTTTGTCACAATTATTCCTAAAACATAAAACTTATTCATTATACAAAACTCTATTTCTAATTTATTTGTAAAGTACATTATATTAGAGTTAATAATTATAAAAAGAATTAATAGGAAAACGTTGTTTATTATTTTTAAATAAAAAGTAATTCAGACATTAGTTACGATATTGTAGTTGCATTCTTTGAAAAGGAAAATAAGAACTATGAAAGTCTTGCTGAATAGCCAGTTTTGTAACAAGCTCACCAAAGAGGTGGGAGTTTTATGGAATGATGGGCCGGGGGGGGGGGAGACAAAAGTAACAAGGGGTCCTAATTAGCTCTTTGCATCCCTGTATATATTTCATTACTTTTTGTCTTCTTTTTGTTTACTTTCATCAGGTTAAAACCTTTGCAATTTTTGAATTTATTTTATCAGATTTTGAACGTAAGTTATTACAATTGTCAATATCTTTTCAGAAAAGTTTGCCAAATTTAGAAATTTTGGATTTAAGTCATAATAATCTCAGGAGCACAACAGGGATTGAGGTAAGCAACTGTGTATATATTTGTTAACTAATATTACGTGATTCTTGAGGCATTTTTGATGTAATCCATTGATAATGTATGTTGATTCAATATCTTCTATAGGTATCATATTTACAAAACAGTTCACCAAGCACTCGTATTATTCTGTTATCATGCATACTTCGAAATCAAATAATCTCTGAAGCAGAATTACATTCATTCTTCAACCGGACCTCAAAGTGTTGCATATGTTCTGTGGGAATTTCATATCAAAGCAACCCCCCCCCGACTTTTTTTTGCGAACCCAAACAGTTAAATTTTAGATGCAGAGGTGTAATCAAGATGTTTTTGAGAATTTTTTCAAAAACAAATGGTTTATCAAGAGTAAGAAGATTAATAAGTATACAATAGTAAAAATCATTATTAGAAACATGAACATAATAATGGTAATGCAAAAAAAAAAAAAAAAAAAACCTTGATATAATTTTCTAAAAGTAATAGATTGCATGGAGGCACCATATTTTACTGAAGAACAGATTTAGCACAAGTTAGCAAGACCCCTAAAACTTATATTTATTAGCTAAAAAGCTGTAGTAACATTATTCAGGCCTGTCACACTTCAATTCTTTAAATGATTTTGTTTTCGCAAAAGCACAGAAAGTGTATTTATAAATATGTGCAAGAAAATCATTAATATCTGCTAAAATATCCATACCAATTAAGCAAATGTCATTAAACACACTAAACAATAGTAAATATGTATTTACATCAAAATATGCTATAACACTTAAAACCACTGTGAATAAGATTTTTAATTGCAGGACTAAAACAAGCTCCTCAGTTAATAGCTGACTATCAAATTAACTAGACAAGACTTGAATCGATACAGCTGATATTTATGCCTGCAAAAGATGAATCTAGAAGTTTCCATCACATTCTAGCATGTTCTATTCAGGAATATACATTGAAAAGGCTACATCGGTTATCCAGTTATTATATGGTTGGGCTACTATGTGGTCAAGCTGTGCAACATCTGGTACTTTCTTGCCAAATTTGCGCAAAATTTTTTTTATCCAAAATGGTACCAATTTGGCGGCATCTTTTACATTTCTCGCCAATGCACTAGATGCTATATTCAGTGATGCATAGCTGGTAAATTCAACATGCAGGGAAAGTTTCCAAAACTGAGGTAAGTTTGAATGAAAGTTGTCGTCACACTGACAAAAGTAAAGGTCTAGGGGGTCCTTGCAGTTTATTTGGTGTTGACTTTTCCAATGTTCTTCAATTCATTAGAAAAGTTTTTTACTTTCTTTGATCTCAAATTTTAAACTTGGCTAATTACTTTATAGTTGGAGTTTTGAACATAGTTTATTGATGATTAAAATTTGCTGCAAGTTTAAAATCTGATACCAAAGAATAGGCTGATGTGCTACTGAGTTCAGTTTTTAGTTTATGTAATCAATGAATAATAGCCAAACGTAGCAGTTTTTTTTGTTTGAAGTATAATTAAAACGGACAAAAAAGAAAAAACCTTGGGATTTTTTTTTTTTATTTAAGGAAAAGATTTGATTAAGTTCCACATTGTACTCTGTGTTTTCACGAATTGTTACATGAACTAAATTAATGTATTGCTACTGAAATCATTAGCTCCATTTTGTAGCTTAATCTTGACTGGTTCCTCTTAGTAAAGTACGGCAACAATTTGTAATTTATGTTTTCTCTTCCTTTTTTTTTTAGGCTTTGGAGAATTTGAGCTTTGTAAATTTAAGTTATAACCAATTAGAGGGGCTACCTATTTTTCACAGCCTAAGCTGTCGTTGCCTTGTTAAACTATATGTACGCAACAATAATCTGAATGATCTTGCAGGTAACTATTAAGAATAGATATAAGTAGAATTTTTTCTTTAGTATTTAGAACAAATGACTTTTACTCGTTTTTTTCTCTATTTATTTAATGAAAGCATCATGATTGTCCTGTTAATGTCATTAGATTTTATTTCACTCATTAGCATTGAGACATTAAATGAATACTCTGAAATAAATGTCATTTTCTTTCCATACAGTTTTATCAAAGTGCAATCTGGTATAGTTAGAAAAATTGAAAAGTACATTTACAGAGATTTAACACCTGCTGATTATGGTTGCAAATTTGTTGTACAAAGAAAAGGCAAAAATTTATAGAAAATTTTGCAAAATTTTCAGGGGAGCAAGAATGCAATAAAATGTACAATATTAAAAAGTAATGTTATAGTTTTTGTGTAATGTACTTCCTTCCTCATTCCGGGGATTTTGCTGAGGCAGGGATATAGGGTGGGTCTTTTAGCATTCCTATCTTGATGCATTTCAACGAAAGGCTGGTTTTGCTAACAAGCAATGGTGATTGTCACACCAAGCACACTATCCTTCTTGGAGCTATCTTTTGCTAAATTTATTATTATTTTGCTATTGATTAATTCTCCTAAATGTTTTGGACATATTTTAACTATTGTGAAACTTTAGAAAAATATAAATTTCTATTTAAATGTAAGTAATAAGTTAAAAATGTGCACAATAAATCTCTCATTAAAATAATTTTCACACAAATCGTGCATTTGCAAATCTTAAGTTTTAAAAGATCACATTAAAAAAAGGGGGAAATCATTGCAACAATTTGTGCATGATGATCTTGCAACCTTACCAATGATTGTTTTAAAAAACCTAATGACAATGCTTGAAAGTGATTATCAAAAAACTAGTAAGGCCTTCCATATGTAGTTTTCTCAAACTTTAAAAATACATTTTATATTTATAACTACATGCTTTTATTTCTTTCAACTATTTTATGTTTCAAAATACAACTCTTTGGTTTTATTAATTAGTCCACAATCTGAGTTTTCGGTGATCCAAGTTGATGTTGGTCCCAATCAATTTCAGTTATTGGGATTCTCAAGTGTTATATTGTAAAACATGTTTTTACGTTATTTCAAGCAATATTTGTTTTTTTAAACTTTTCAGCTGAAATTAAAATTTGAGCAGTCATTTGGGATGTCCCCATTAAACTCTAAACGCCTATATTTGAAACAAATTTGATTTTGAAATGTAAGTGTCGCTGGGTAGTGAAACTCTAATAACTTGACCTGCAAATAAACTCAATCACTAAGTAAGGTCATACTTATTTTTACAATGGTTGGATCTGTGCTAATTCCAGTTTGCAAAACATTCTAACTGGTTACATATTTGCAAGATTCTCTATAAGTTAATCTCTATTTGCTGCTCATATTATCTTCGGATACTATTTTGCTTTGAGCGTTTCTGAGAATCTTATATTGTGGTTTCTTTATCAATCATGTCCTTTCAGGAAATATTTTGTTAAATGATTTTTCCTTTTACCTTGAGGCGTCTTCTTTCACTTTACGTTGTTTTAGCATCTATAAGAAACGTGTTGGAGGTGAAAACTAAGCCTATTTAGTCCCAGAAAAAGAAAGAGCATCACGACTCATGTATTCCGAATGCACATATGCACGGAGGGGTGGGAGCTAATATAATCTAGAGCAATGTTGTAGCTTCTTTTAACCTTTTCTTTTGTTCTAGAAATTTTAGCTCTTTCTTAAATACCATATCATCTTCATAATTTTATTTATTTATTTACTTTTTTTTTGTGGGAAAATTTCTGTGTTTTAAAATTTTTTTGTTTCAATACATTTAGACAGATTTGTGTATTGATTGTTACATGTTATAATTCCCTAAACTTAAATATTCTTTGTTTAAATCTAATGATTTCTGAATTTGAGAACAAAGAACATTCAATGAATGAAAACTAATACTTCAAACATATATTGAGCTCAGTAGTTTCTGAACTAAATGTGGCTTAAAGTTTTCACACAGTTGTGTCATGCAGATGCTGTTTTGTATTCTTGCAATCAGCTTAACAGTTTACTAATTTTAACTGAAAAATTTTCGTTTCAAATGTAGATATTTTGTGCTTCAAGGTCAAAAGTATTGTAATAATTCGGCATTATTTTTTTCAAAAAAAAAAAATATGAATTTCAAAATAATGCATTTTTTCATAATAGATAATGTTGTTTTGAAGGCTAAAGATAATGGACATGGAAACTATTATCAATTTTTTAAACTTAAAAGTGTACCAATTGTAGTTAGTTTATTTTTTAGAGTTTTTAATAATAAACTGAAAGTTATTTAAGAATTGTTTGATTTATGAGTAAATTAAATATGAAATAAATTATTAATTATGTGTTGTGTATTCTTTTAGGATTAGAATGTTTATTTAATCTTCAAGAGTTTGATGCTGGTTACAATTTACTATCAGATATTTTTTCTCTTATTCCAATCGAAAAATTGAAAGCTCTTAAAATGGTAAGTTATTTTTATAATAAATTTAAATACCATTTTATGTATATATTATCTGTGCATCAGTGGCTCTGTAGTGGATTTTTCATTCGACAGTGTTAGAAATAAGAGGTCGTTAGTCGAATTTTGCAGCAAAAAAATGTTGATTTTATGCCTAAATTTCTGATCCCAGGCGTCAAATTTTACGCTATAACTTTGGATCTAATCGAAGCTTTTCTTTCCTAACTGATTGTGATTAACATTCACAACTGACATGAAGGACACATTTATAAAAGGAATTTCGAAATACAATCAATTTTGTCTTTGTCAAAAAAAAAAAAAAAAAAAACATTTTCTTTTGCATATTTTACAGTCTGTTGTATATGCTGTCAGTAATGTGTTACATTCCTCTTCCATAGTTTATTTAATTGTTTGGATATGTATATAAATGGCACCCATATTATTGTAGAGTGGAAGTCAACTGTTGAAAGTTTTAAAATTCAAAGAGTGAGGGTCAGTCATTTTCCCTTTGAGTTTTTAACTCTGCTAGGGCTGTATGGTAAGCATTGGAGTCAAACTAATTTTGGTGTATATGAGTCTGAGTCTGCCCTCCCCCCCCCCCAAACTCCTGAGCTCTGATCCCAGCCACTGACACTCAATTTGAGGGAATTTGAACTTTTGATGCATCACAAATCATACTATTCATTGCTCCTAAGAAATGAATTTCACTTTGTATGTATGCTTTTTTGCTGATGTATCTTTTGAAACAGTTATATTTTTCACATTTTTATATTTGCAGTGCATGGATATACACAAATAATACTTCAAAAATGGGTTATTTTCAGTGTGCAAAAATGTTATTCAGTTCATTTAAAGAATAATGCTGTATATTTTTTATCAAACACAGTTCAAATTGATACACAACAGGTACAAAACCTTCCTTCTTGGAATAGTTATTTGCTTGATTACAATCAAGTAACCCTCACTGAAAGTTCTTAGGTTTACTAGCAGTTAAAGCCTAAGATAATACACATCATGCTCCATTTGAGTAGAACCAGGAAAATCCTAGACTTTCTACAAGAGTTAAATTAACTTTAAAACAATCAATCTTCATTCTTTGAAAATAAAGTTATGTCATTTATTATTCATGCATGCGCTTTTTGTGCTGCTTGATAGAATTCTGTACGTTTCAATCTTCAGACTCACCAGTTCTGCTTTCATAGTTACTCCCTTTTTTAGTTTTCAGAAGAAAAATACAGGTATTTCACCAAAAACCTAGATTTGCAAATTGTGGTTTCTAATTTTTGTTCAACATGTTTTTTATCAAAAATAATAAAATACCTTTCCTTTGTGTAGAAAAGTAAAATTAAAAATAACAATGTTTTATAACACAAAACTACGAGACTATTGCACACATGTGTTTCTTTGCTGCAAGGAATGTCTTTTTCAATACGAAAAAAATGACAAATGCTTTGCAGGATGCTGTTGTATCCATAAGCTCACTTTCTTTCCATTGAAAGTTCTTGTAGCCCCAAAACACATGTCATATATAACATAATCTGCTAGTTTAGTATAATAAAATGTTTTTATTGTTAATATGTTTTTTATTGTTTACTCTCTGTTCAGGAACAGTATAAGCAATATAAAAAACTAATGAAACATATTCATTGTTTCCAGTGCACAATCTTTCTGCATCATGTACTAAAAAGCGTTTTTTTTATTTGTTTCAAAATAATTAAAATAAAATTTATTTTTATTTTTATTAAAATTTGAGTTAAAAAATAAATGTACTGTATGTCCAAAAAAAAAAAAAAAAAAAAAAAAAACTAGTCAATCATTTAAAAAATCAGTTTTAAAAATGAGCCTGGACATTGCAGATTTTGACATAAGTAATCTGACGATAAAAATTTCTTCTGTTAATTTTTTTGTTTTTCTAAAGTTGAAAAATTAACAAAATAAAAGTATTTTCCACAAGTCAAAGGAATTGTGTACTACTCAAACTTCAGATTCATAGAATTCCCTTAAAGACATTCAGCTGTTTTTGTTTTTATAAAGCAATCATATGTGTGTGAATTTATAAACTTCATTTTGATTGCAGTTCCTGCATCCCAAAATTTTCTAAATTGTATTCTAATTTCTTTTTTCTCAACTCCTGCCACTAATTACAATATAAAAGATTTATTTCATAGAAGAAGTATAAGAATAGAAGGATAGATCAATGATTTAGAAAACATATGGTTCAAAATTAAATCCTGATATATTTTCTCAAAATTTTATAGCTCAACTTGGAAGGAAATCCATTATTCTTCCACAAACAGCATAGGAGTTTAATCATCAATTATCTTCATCCAAATGTTAAGAGAAAAGGACTCCTTTTAAATGGAAAAGTTTTGACTGTTCCTACAAGTATGGTGAGTTATGGATATTTATATCTTATATTTTTTATTATTATTAAGTTATACAATGTTTCAAAACCTTTATTCATCACAGAAACAAATCAAAAACCTACTACTTGCATGAATTCATATTTTTCTTAAAATACATTTTTTAATTTTCAACTTTTAAAATTTAATTAACATTTTTAACAGCCTCTTATTAATTTGACTTTCAAAATGCAAGTTAAAAGCAAGTGGTCACGAAAAGTTTCAAAAAACAAACTGTGAAAAACATTTAGCACCAAACTGAGGGGACCAATTTTTTCCCTCTTGTAAACACAGTTTCATATTAAAGAATTGTATTAAAGTATAGTATACTGTCCAGACCGCTGTATAATTTCCTGGTTAACCAATTTTTAAAGTTGCTAAGTATTTCACTGAATTAATATTTTAAGTAATTATCTTATAGCCGCTTCAAAAATATTCTTTTACCAATGAAACAATCAGAAAGCAATGAATGAGTAACATTGAAGAAATAAAAAACTAAAAAAAAAAAAATAATAATGTTTCTTGGTTTATTATTAGTGATAACGATATTATTTTGTAGCTAATCGATCCTCTTGACCCGATTCCTGATGGTTCAGCACGACACCAGACATCAATTAATACAATGGTAGGAGAAGTGCCAAACATGTCTCATATTCCAGTATTAAATCACAAAGCCTTGGAAAATGTGCCTGAATCATCTGGTAAAGATGATAGTGATGAAAATAGTGTTTCTTCCTGTACAAGTCCAAAAGTAGCAGAAGTTATCCATGCAGAAATTGAAGTATCCAAGAAAGAAAGAAAGAAATTAAAGAATTCTAAAAGAAAAAATAAATTGAGAGAAGCATCCATTGTCGAACCAGATGATGATTATGTCGAAGTAAAAAAATCAACTGGTAAGCTAATATGAAGGACATTTTTATCAAGCAGAAATTTCATTGTAATTTTAAAATTATAAAATTTCTTTGAGTTTTTTAATCACTTTTAAAAATAAAGATGGGTAGCTAAATTTAAGAGAAAAATTCTATCCAATTTTTGTGATTAATATTAGGGATGCACCGATTAATCGGCAGTACCGCTTAATTGGCTACTTAGCTGATTATTAATAATCAACAAATTGTTACCTATTAATCGGGGAAAAATAGTTTTTTAATATATTTTTTCAAAGTATACTTTTAGTAAGAAACTGTAATAAATGCTTTTATTAACAGTAAATAAATGTAATTTTTTGCAATCCTTGCTCTACCATGTAGTATGAAAGTGTACAGAGTGAAAGCAAAACAAACAGCTCATACAAGGCGTAAAAATGAGTGAAAGTAACTATTTCTGAAATCGAAATTGTAAAAGAAAGAAAATAAACAGTGATAGTGAAATTGGTAATATTAAAATATTGGTAATTTTTTATCGTCCTGATCATTAATTGGCTGATTAATCAGTAATCAGCTAATTTGCTTATCAGTGCATCCCTTATTCACATCACTATCATATTTAAATTTCAAAACTCTGAGTTTATTCAAGTTATTTCTGCTATAGTTCCCTGTATTTTAACATACATTTTGTATCTCAGTATATTTTTGACTGGTATCTTTAAATGGGTCTTTTTAAAAAAGTTTTTCTTAACTTAAACTTCTTAGTAACAGCAGTAGCTCATCTGGTTGCTGGTTGTAGCTTTATTTTCCCCAAACATTAATTTAGGTCATTCTTATAAACAGACGTGATTTTCAGTATTTTTTCTGAATTTCGTAAATTTTTGTGATGTAGCAAAATACTATACGCAGAAAAAAAGAGCATTTCAGGCTAAATTCATCATCTACCAGTTAATTTCATACATCCAATTATAATAGCTATGGAGAGAAAAAATCATTGGGTGGACTTGCTGGTGTAGTGCAATATGCTAACAATCCTCTGTTCTTACAGACCTGCTGTTTCCGTATTTTTCATCCTTTACGGCTCACATGTCTGTGAAAAAAATTTATGCTTTTAGGGGAAAATAAAAACCGGCTATTAGTAATGGAAAGTTAAAGTAGAGCTAATGGAAAATCGCGGAAGGTCATATACTTAAAAACTTTAAATGTGGCAGTGTATGTACAGAAAGGAGAGCATAAACAAAGTGAGTAGTGTTATATGAAATGGGAAATCAAATGATGAGCTAGCATATTTATAATTCTTTAATTGCATTTATTGTTTTCAGTTTCTGTACATATTCAAAGTATATATGTGTAAAGAATTTTAATGTAAAATTGATATTTTCATAAGTTTAAGTTCAAGAATACATCCTTCTCGAGAATATTTACCAAAAATAGTGCAATAGCTAAAATAAATGAAGTTTGGATCCATATGTTGATTGCATTTTTTATTCTTTGTTAATGTTTATGTGAGAAAGTTAATATTGAACTCAAGCTGAAAGTTATGAATTTCTGAAAATTTTTCTTCTTGAAGTATAAGACTTATAAAATCATATTTTTACTTATCTTTGCTATTTTGTTTTTTTTTTAATTAAAGATACTGAACTTCCTAGTCATGTGAAGGCGAAGCATGCCTTGGAAGCACGTAGATTAGAGCGTGGTCAATCATGGCTTATTCCAGACAACCCACTTCAGAAGTCGGTTCTTTCATTCCCAAAAGTTCCTGCAAATACTCCTGTATGTAATTCAGTGATGAACCCTAGTATGGAAAAATCTGCTCTTGAAAATAAATTGTTGCAACATTTTGAAACTCAGGTTGAGGAAGATGCAGTGGTTCCTGACCAGAATGGTTCAGCTGATGTTCAAGAAATGACTGAAGTACTTGAGATCAATGCTAATATATGTGATCGAATACGACACGGCTCTAAAGAAAGTGATGATATTGAAGTCCTATCTACAAATGAAAATGAACATTGTGATTTACCTAATATACAGGACACCTGTGATGAAGATATTTATGATTGTGATATTTATAAAAAGAATTTTAATTTTGATAGTGATCATGAACAGAGCATGGAAAGTGAATCTGAAGAAGGTAAAAAACTTCAATATGATGTAAGATTTTGTGTATCGTTTTTTAAGAAAGTTTTAATTTTTGAATTACTTTTCTTTTTATCTTGTTGTTTCAATTTAATTTTAAAACATTCTTAAAAAATTTAGTTTAAGAAGTAAAAAACACATGATTTTTGAAATTGATGAACTTGAAACACAGCTCTGATTTTTCTCATAAAGAGGTCATGTAATCATTAATCAGAAACTCCCATGTTATGGATCTCGCTAATAATTATTAATAAAGCTTTTATCATAACTAAACATGTTCACATTTCTAAAATATTTTTTGATTAAAATACAGTACACTCCAGATTATCCGCGGAATTGGGCGTCGCGGGTATCAGGGATTATAAAAAAAAGCATAGAGTAAGGTGTAAAGAAGATTAAAAATGTCTTCTGCTTTTAAATAATTGCATCCCACCAAAACGTGCTATGTACAAACAGTGACGATAGGTACAGCATACAAAATTATTTGTACTTGAGATTCTCAAGCAAATAAAATTTTTAAAAAAGTGATACTTATGATAACGCCCATTTAAAATAATTTACAGAATTTAGTACACCACACTCTTGTGTAAGAAATGTAAAGAAAAACAAAATTTAAATTTATGCTTTTTCGAAAAAATCTGTTAATAGTGTTTGTTTCTTTCCCGAGACCCTCACAGGTAATCCTCTAGCGGATTAATCGAGAGTTTACTGTATAAAACATCAACATCAAAGAAACATAGAATCCAAAAAATTGATGTTAGAAAAACATCGACTCTCAAACATTGATAGAAAAAGCATCGATTCTCAAACCTTGATGAAAAAAAAAATCTATGTTTTGAAAACATAAACATTGATGTTGCACCCGTAGTATAAATACAACATTTGACTTTATTATCATTACTAATTTAAACATAGTCTAAATAGATTCATGCATGACTTGTTGGAATCTAAAATACAAGTTATTTGTACTGGCACCAATAGTTTTTTTTTTTTTGCTTTAAATGTGTTTTTTTATTACAACATGTTTTTTTGAATAAATAAATGCTTTTGCCGAAAGACTAAACTTTCATTTTAAATATTATTATGCTGTTTTCCCTATTTTCTTCCTTTTATGAAATTCTGATACATTTTGTGTGAATCATTATGTTTTATTTGCCTACATTGAAAATTTATAATAATTTTAATTTCAGAATCTGAAGATTCAATTTTCTATGTTGAAGCAATAATTGATTCAAAGAAAGAAGCACGCTTTATAAATATTGGCCCAAGATATGCAAAAGAAAAAGATGTGATATCAGGGAGAGTATTAGAAAAAATAGATCTGAATAGTTTAAAATCAATAAAGACAGTTACTCAGGTATTTTTTATAGGGATAAATTCATATCTAATTTTATCAATTTGTAATTCACAATATGTTCTGAAATATTGTAGTGGTAATTCTATTTAAATTACAGTGAAGATGTTTGACTGAAAGAAGCAGATTATTAGCATAATCATTTAAAAGTTTTGTATTCTTTCGTCAAAAACAGAATTCCTTAAAGTGATGATTTTGCTTATTTTAATATATAATTTATTTTAACTATTCAATCATTTAATATTCTACAATTTATATTTATTTTATTAATGGAAAAAGTAGTATAAATTAGTTTCTTATCATATGGCCAAACTTTAATAGATTGTTCATTGAGTGTTCATCATGCACTCTTGCCTTCCTCTAGAAAATGCTTGATACATTTTTACTTTATCTTTTTGAAATCAACCTTTACTATACAATACTTTAAGAATCTACTTTGGTACACTATAAAAATTAAGTATCTCCAACTGCTGAATATTTTACTTCATTTAAATTGTTGGACAGAAAGTTACAAAAATCCATTTGAACTCTTTTTTTGTATTTATTTATGTATTTCTTTTTTTTCATTCTTTATTTTTTATGTAGTTCAAATTTTAAGGAAGGAGTGGGAAGATTGGTATCGATGTTGACGTGTTAGAATTCAAGCTGATTGAATGATGAGATTAAATTTGAAGGATAAATCATAAATATTCTTTAGATAAATTAAAATTTAAAAGGATAAATAAGGAGTGTACATGTACATTGCCAAAACTAAATTTTATAGCCAATAGATATGTGTTTGGAAAAATTATGTTTGCTCTATACGTAAGAAGAATTATGATTTTTTTTCAAACTTTCGTAATGAATTCAAAAATTTAATGCATGTTTTATTGTTCTAAATTTTACCTATGCAAAGTATTTTAATATGTCGCTAATTTGACTTAAAATTGAGATAGTTTCAGGATTTTGTTCTACTTATATATTTTTACTGTTTATCTAATACCTTTAAACGAGCAATTCTTGTATCTATATTTATTTATATATTTATTTATTTATTTTTCGGATCTCGAAAACGACTCTAACGATTTCGATAAAATTTTGTATTCAGATAGAGTTTTGGTTTTTGAGTTCATCTACGTCGGCGTTTTTTCTGTTAAAACGCGAGTTTTCACAAAAAAAACCCGTTTTTTTGTGCCTTTATTGAAAGTATGAGAAGCTTTTATTTCGCCATTTTCTTTATGATTACTTTCATTGTTACTGTTTCCTAGCGACCACGTTTTGTTATAACAATTGGATTTCATATTTCATCACATCAGCGCGAGTTCAAATTTTCTGGTATTTGGCAACGTTAAATTGTTATTGTTTTTGAAATGTTAAAGCAAGACTACACTAGATAGTGGGGGTATACAGGCTGTTTCATTTATTCAAAAGCCATGGGATAAAAGCAGTTGGGATTGTCCAGCGACATGTATTGAATTTTATGGTAACTTACATTATATAAAAATCAGATTACTTTACTTTTTAAGTACGATTTCAAAATTGAGTCTAAAAGAGTTATATTTAGTTTTAAAATACTTTTTTTTCCTCCTCAAGAGTTTTTAGTAAGATATTTCAGGTGAAAGATTAATAAATATGAAACTGAATTTTCTTAAAATATTAAATTTCGAAACAAAATTGCATCTAATATCTTTAAACGAGCAATTCTTGTAAAGTTTTGGTTTTTGAGTTCATCCACATCAACGTTTTTTCTGTAAAAACACGAGTATCCACAAAACCCCCCGTTTTTTGTGCCTTCATTAAAAGTTTGACGAGCTTTCCTTCGCCATTTTCTTTATGATTACTCTTATTGTTACTGTTTCATAGCTACCACGTTTTATTATAACAATGGATTTCATATTTAATCACATTAGCGTAAATTTAAATTTTTATGGTATTTGGCAAACGAGTTTTGGCAACATGTTAGAATTATTATTGTTTTTGAAATTTAAAAGGGAATCTATCAAAATAAAGTTAGAATTAGGTGTGGGGCGCGATAATCGGATCGGTAAGTCGTCAGACTCGTAACCGGAGGGTCCCGGGGCGATCATATAGAGGAAGCCCAGCTGATCAAAGATCCACCGTCTTCATTAATGGTGGCTGGGGGGACGTTAAAAATGTTCATGGTCATAAAATCCTCCAAGTGAAACGATACCTCTGGGGGATGCTGGGCCAAGGGTTTGCTCGGCCCTTGGGCCTGGTTCAAAAATTAACAGAACTCTCTTCAGGGCCCCATCCCAGTTAAACCACGAGTTGTGGTATGTACGGGGGGAACCTTGGAGTGTGAAGTGAAAGTCAAAACCAACTGGAACCAAATGCGTACTGGAGAACAGGAACTTAGTTAGAGTCAAAGCCTATTTTTCAAAAGTTTTAGAAGAATGCTTTGAATTCATTTAGATTTGATTCAGTCATTGCTTTGTATATTTTACAACTCAACTAGCAGTACCCGCACGGCGATGCCGGTGCAATAAATGTAAAGGAATTCAATGATCCATTCTCATCAACCCCTCCCGCGCCTTCGGCGCCAAATGAAATGAAATTGAGTGTGAGTTTACGGTGAGCATGGATTAAATAAGGTTGTGCTTTTTTAAAACAAATTACAGCTGTTTTAAATGCGTAATTGCAACCAATGGCTTAAAAATCTTTTTCAAGTTTATCTAAATAAGCACTTCGCATTTTAGAAAAAAAACATGAGTTTACAAACTTATGTTTTTTTTTTAACCGAGCGGGCTCGGTACCCAGGTACTATTAATAATATATTTACATTTTCTCATTACATTTAAGATATTGCAAAAATCCATTTCATTGATAATTATATTTTTATAATAATCTTTTACAATGCACAACATAGTATCATTTTTGATATAGGGTCATTCCATAGAAATGTCAACCTAAGATTAAAAAATAAAAGTACCTTAAAGACTTAACTGTGACCTATCATTTTATTCAACATACTTTCTAGTATATGAATCTAGCAAAAATTTTGAAAAATCCTTTATGGTGTTTATGTTGGAGCTCTGTAAGTACATGGCTGCAGAAAAGTCTTAGTAAACGCTAAAAACATTGGTCATTTTTTTTCGTGCATAATGTTAAAATTTCTGGGAATTTTTAAAAGAACTGCGTTTCTTATGAAAGTTTGGAGTTATATCTGATTGAATTAACAGCTTTTTTTATTCAGTTTATAAGATAATCATTTTAATTATCTTCATTATTTCACTTTCTTATTTTATGTTACGTTAATCACAAAAATGCAATGTTTTCTATTTTAAAACTGAACAAAAAATAATTAAAAACCATAGCTCTTTATTTTCTTATGTCTATACCATATCTACTCGAAAATCCTAAAATATTTATTTTAGATATATTTAATAGAAAAAGATTAGTATGACTAACGTAACAGTTTGAATGTGACTATCGTAACAATTAAAAAAAAGATTAATGTAGCTTAAAGCTTGACTATTTTAGTGTTTATTTAAATTCCCAGTTAAGAGTTTGTTTGTTTGTTCTGATCCCCGAGACCAGCAGAGCTAGATCAGGTCCATGAGTCTATTCACCCGTAGAAAGTCAAGAACCATCAAGGGGTTTTGGATAAGATCCAATTTGGAAAGCCCCAGACATGATAAAATATGCTCAGGGGAGGCCTGAGCAGAAGAGCACTTAGTGCACATCTCGAAGACTCTAGTTCCGTTAATAAACGTCATTGTCA
The DNA here is from genome assembly GCA_038373865.1 of Uloborus plumipes. Classification (NCBI taxonomy): domain Eukaryota; kingdom Metazoa; phylum Arthropoda; class Arachnida; order Araneae; family Uloboridae; genus Uloborus; species Uloborus plumipes. The sequence continues at coordinate 11,644 of JAXGGA010007231.1, read as the reverse complement.
GTAGATGGCCGCTAAGGAAACGGGAAAGAGCAGTTTGGTCTTTTCTGCTGCCTTTTGCCATCAGAGCGCCGCCTGGGCGATCACTCTGGTACCATGGATGCTTTGGCGGTTTCAGCCAAGCTGCCTTATTCTATGCCCTGGAAGTTGAGAATAGTTCGGTAAACGTAAGAGGGGTCCTTGGCACCATGCTCTCGCTGGCACCGGCTCTCATCAAACTGTCAGCAAGTTCGTTTCCCACAACGTCCACATGGGAAGGGATCCATTGAAGGTGGATCTGACATGAACATGAAAGCTGTTTCAAGATCCTAAGAATGTGGGTCCCTGTACTATCCCTCACATTATGCCAATCCGCCAAGTGCTGGATGGCACTTCTACTGTCTGAGAAGATCCAGATATCCTTCACATTTGGTAGCGACATGATTGACTTCAGACCCTCGAGAATTGCAATGAGCTCGCTTTGGAAAACCGAGCAACAGTCTGGGTTTCTTCTTTGAATCTTAATTTCTTGTCGTTGAAGTCTAATATAAACGCCACTACCAGAACGTTCATTGTCAAGTTTGCTTCCGTCAGTGTACATATGGACAGCATCAATGGGAGCTCTATTAATTCTTTCTAGAGCCAACTGTTTCAGGTAGCAAGGCAATTCCATATGTTTGCTAACTTGAACAGAAAGATTGGTATGAAAGTAGACCCCGTCAAGACCCTCAGCAGGGTCGATGACTTGAGTTAGGCTGTGTTGTTCAACAGAACTGGCAATAATTTTCTCAGAAGTGACTCTACTAAAGGGACTGTCCCGTTTAAGCCTCTGGTTATTTCTCCAAGAACCGAGGAGCTTCGAGGTACGATTTTGGGATCCAAGACTGGAGAGTTTATTGTAGTATTTTACTAGGCATGCTTTTCTCCTAAGACTCAATGGCTGCAGATTGGCCTCAAAAAGTACGATATTATTTGGACATGAGTTGCGAAGTCCTGTAATAATCCTTGCAGCACTAAGCTGGATCCTTTCAAGTTTTTGCAGGTTTGTTTCAGATGCACAGTAGAAGATGGGGAATCCGTATTCCAATATGGGTCGAATGAGAGAAATAAAAGTATTTCTTAATGTACTAGCGTCGGCACCCCAGTCACGACCTGCAATGTATTTCAAAATTCTTAATCGTTTCCTAGCTTTCAGAGCCAGCTTATCCAGATGTCCATTTCCCAGTATCTCAGGATCCAGTATGAAACCCAGATATTCTGGGTGTTTCTTCACTTCAAGGGCTGATTGTTCATTACGATTCTTGGACGGAAGTTATATAGTTTTCTATTTATTGTGAAGAAACTTACGGTAGACTTTGATGGGTTAAAACTTAGTTTGTGATCAACAGAGAAGTTCCACATAGCAGTCAGAGCTAGGTTCACTCTCTCCTCCATTTTCTCAATATCAGAGCCAGAGCTCCAAACGACTATGTCATCTGCAAATAGGCCAATGTCACAGTTCTCCGGTATAGTTTTTTCAATTCCTGCAATAAAAAGCGCAAACAGTGTAGGACTCAGTACTGAGCCTTGAGGAACTCCAAGTCCTGCAAACTGCCTTATCATGGCGAGGGGGTGGCACTGGGCGGAGTGGGTGAAGTACGTCGGGAGAGTATTCTCCTGGTAGGGCCACCCAAGGCGTGAAGGCCACTCCACTATGCTCAGCTAAAGTTTGTAGGCACAGGAGCCAAGTCAGTCCTCTGCCGTTGGCGCTCCAGGTCTCCGACCATAGAGGCTGCCCCATTCCCCATCCATGAATAGTTCACCCAGTTAAGAGTAAATAAATATATAAAACTAATTTGAAATATTTGAATCAAAATCGCTCCTTTGACTGCTTCAGAATGGAAAATAAGAAGTCGGGCGAATCAGAGCCTCTATAAAATTCAGATGAAAGAGAAATGTCAAAAACATTGATGCGTTCTTTACGAAAAAACACAATTTCGGGTATGAAGTTAAAAGAGGAAGAAAGAGAAGCAAGTCTCAAAATAATTAATAAGTAAGATGCTTGCAAAAAACAAACTACTATTTCCTCCATATCTGCAGAATCTCCTTTTCTCACAAGGCAAGCACTGGAAAAGGCAACGAAGAAATATGAAAAAAAAAAAAGCTTTAGCCAAGAGTCCCTGAAAGAAAGTTATATCTATCCAAAAGCTGGCATCAAGTATAGCAGTTAATATAGGAAATCCTAAATCCCATAGACAATCGTTAAGTTTGTCGGATAATACAAAACAATAAGTTCTCTAATTTTATAATAATGTGATAATTTCGCGATTTTTTTCCCACAAGAAAGATGTTAAATATGTAAAGAACTTTGTTGCCAACAAGAGAAAGAAGCTACAAAAGGGTTTGCCTATGTATAACTTAGAAGAAAACTATTAACTTTATAAAAAAATTAATAAGAATGAAGAAACCGGTTTTGAAAAAAAATGCGAGTTAACTCTAGGAAGTTCAAACCTTTGGCTCAAAAGGTCAAAGATGAGAGAAACAGGTCAAAGATTTGAATGGCCCAAACCTGATAATATTCATTTTGCAAAAGCTAAATTTTCTTTGGCAAACTCAATTAATTTAAAAGGGAGCCTTCCATTTACAATTTCTTACCCCAGAATAAATAAATAAAAAATACATAAAATTAAAAAATGAATAAATAAATATATAAATAAATAAAAATATGCAACATAATAAGTTTTAAAAAAAGGAAAAATTAATGTTATTATCAATAATATTAGCCATAATACAGGGTTCCCACGGTCCTTAAAAGTCCTTAGAAACTCCTTATTTTTCATTTTGAAAAATAAGGGCCCTTAAAAGTACTTATTTTTGATTCAAGGTCCTTAAAATTATTTTTCAGTCCTTATTTTTCACTACTGATTAGTAATTTAATGATTTGAAATTGCTAGCGAGAATGAAAAAAAAATATTCTTTCAACTTTTCCTTTTTACTGCATTGGGATCCTGTGTTGAAATCTAAGCATTCTCAGTGAAAACAAAGAAAACAAGTGCATGTGGGGGTAGGGGGGGGAGGTAGTTGTCTAGAAAATATCCACTCACCATTTGGAGTTTGAAAAAAGTGGCAATTGAAAAAATAAATGAACTAATAGATGCTTTAATAATAAGAAAAAAAAGACTTTACAAATTTTTTGTCCTCTTGTATTTTTATTTCCTTTTACGTAGTACAGGAAGTATTGTGATCGCGAAAAAAAAATCACTCAAATTTGAGTCTAAATTTTGATTTTGCTCACCCTCGAATGAATGTTCAGTAGTTTTTTCGACCTGTCAGCACGTGCATATGTACCTACCAACATATAAGCAGCCGAAAAATCCTTTCCCTTTCCCCGAGTTAATTACGACGAGTTTTCTCGTGACGTCTGTATGTACGTATGTGCGGATGTGTGTGCGGATGTATGTGTGGATGTATGTGCGTATGTGTCTCGCATAACTCAAAAACTATATGCCTTAGAAACTTCTACCTTGGTATGTAGGCTCTGAGGATGGTCTGGTTGTGCACCTCTCCTTGTGGTTGCATTCGAATGTTCCCAAGGGGGTGTTTTACCCCTTTTTTGGGGTAAATCAGTGTTAATTTCAATGCAGACTCAAGTGATATGAATTGGCGCGACCACTTGGCGATATGTCGCCAAGCTTTTGGTCGCCAAGGGTTTGACGCCAACTTGGCGACAAAGTTGGCGAAAAGATTATTTTTTTGAATTTGGGTTCAACTTGGCACTATTGGCGATATTTTGCGAAAAATTCACTGAATGATAATTAAAATCAGCAATATTTAGAAAATTAACCATTGTAAAATATTTTTTGCATTGTTTCGTGGCAGATTAGAGGAGCAAATATTTGAATTGTTACCTTGCTCACTCCAAGCACTTTTTTTTTTTAAACACTTAAGGCAACTACTAAGAAATTAACAAGTAAAAGGAAGTAGTGTGAGGGTCAATACCAGATTTTTCAGTCTGTAATCAATATCACAACGATTTATTTTAAAACAATGGTGCTCACCCTTCTTTAACTCGAAGGTCACACCTCATTTTAAGATGAATGTTGTACACCAGAAAGTTTAAAGAAGTATAGCTATTTGAAGGTTTGACAAATCCTTTTCAACTAGTTCCTTCAGAGCAAAATGTTTTTAAAAGTAAATACTGACATGTAAATACTGAATTTTTCAATGAATTATTTATCTGGCGACAAACATTTATTCTAGGAGCTTAAGCCTTTAGTATTTTTGATCTCTAATCATATTGAAAGTTTTTTTTTTTGATAGCATCGTAAATCATGAAAAAAGAAGGAAAATTACTAACTAAGAACTTGTTTTCACGACTTAATTCTTATTTTATTAATACTAGTTTTTGCAACTATTTCTTAAAAACCAGTTTTCCAATATTAGGATAATAACGTAAGCAACTACATGGGTCAACTTTGCAAGCTGTAGACACCACTTTAAAGCCATGGTTTTTGACCCATGCTCTAGGCATACATTTTGCCTCATTTGAACGCATTATTCATCATGCCAATCAATGCAATCAAATAAAAATATTTTTTAATTGAAGACTCACACATTTGCGACTTAATTGCTTCCACTCGAAAATTTTAATACATTTGCATCTGCATTGATTCACGTAAAATTGTCGTTGACTTTCACTAATTGTATTGAGATTTTTGGAAATAATATAACAGTAGCTCAATTTGTTATATTTTGTTATAATTTTAATTTGCAACGCAAATTTGCAAAGCATTTCACAGATAGTTGAAATTTTCTTTTCACAAAGCACTAATTTAGACAATTCTTGATCCCCCCCCCCCTGCTAACATTGCATCCAGTGAGTCATGTCATAGAAAATCAAGGATTTCAAACTCCAATTGTAGCAGCTACCTTGCATTTTGTAAAAGTTTGTGTTTGAAGTGTTGCATAAATCTCCTTATATTTATCCAAATTGTCTACATGAAGTTATTTTTAATTAAAGATAATCTTCGTTGTGAAAAATTCTTCCCCTTAGACTATTTTGGAGGAGATTTTGAAAACTTTGCCATATCTGTCCTGAATTTTAGCCCCTTTAAATGTAGTTTAGGAAAGTGATTAATTTATTTTTACAAGATTAAGTTTTTCTCTTAATTTCACTAAAATCTAACTGTACTAAAGTAAATAGAAGTAGCATTGAATTAGAACGCCTTGCCTTAAATCCATTTTAGTTTTTTTGTTTCCTTGAGAAAGATAGTAAATTGACCCTTTTTACTTCCTTTTACGTAGTAAAGGAAGTATTGTGATCACGAAAAAAATTTCACTCAAATTTCGGTCTAAATTTTGACTTTGCTCACCCCCGAATGAATGTCGCGTAGTTTTTTCGACCTATCAGCACGTGCATATGTACCTAACAACATACAAACAGCCGAAAAATCAATTTCGACCACCCCCGAGTAAATTACGACGAGTTTTCTCGTGACGTCTGTGTGTACGTATGTGCGGATGTATGTCGCATAACTCAAAAACTATATGCCATAGAAACTTCTAGCTTGGTATGTAGGCTCTGAGGGGGGGTCTAGTTGTGCACCTCTCCTTGTGATTGCATTCGAATGTTCCCAAGGGGGTCTTTTACACCTTTTTTGTGGTAAATCAATGTTAATTTCAATACAGACTCAAGTGATATGAATTGGCGCCGACCACTTGGCAACATGTCGCCAAGCTTTTGGCTGCCAAGTGTTTGACGCCAACTTGGTGACATATCGCCAAGTTGGCGACAAATTTGGCGAAAAAATTATTTTTTTAATTTGGGTTCAACTTGGCGCTATTGGCGATATTTTGCGAAAAATTCACTGAATGATATTAAAATCAGCAATATTTAGAAAATTAACCATTGTAAAATATTTTTTGCATTGTTTTGGGGCAGATTAGGGGAGTAAATATTTGAATTGTTACCTTGCTCACTCCAAGCACTTTTTTTAACACTTAAGGCAACTACTAAGAAATTTACACGTAAAAGGAAGTAGTGTGGGGTCCATACCAGATTTTTTAAACTTAATGTGTTTTTATAATACATATTTATACTTTTTTCTGCAAGATGCAGCCTCAAAGATTCTAGTGCATCTTGTACTCAAGGCTAGTACTTGAATCTTCAGTGTTTGATGAAAAATTGCCGCTAGCCTTGGAATTGTCATGAAGAAGAAAAAAAAGTTCAGATCATATATTTTTTTTTTTGAAAATTTTTCTTAGTCTTGATTTTGAAATGTAATGATAAATGCTTCAAAAATATTTTTTGGGTAAAAAAATGCTCAAAAATACAGGTGTGTTTGTGTAACCCATAAAATTCATGCATATTAGATGATTAATAAATAATTTCGAGGTCCTTATTTTTTTGAAAAAGGTTCTTAGAAAGTCCTTATTTTTTGTTTTGAAAAAGAAGTGGGAACCCTGTTATAAATTTTATTTAAGAAATCTATTGTTTGTTATTCGATGGTTACGTTAGTCACGTTACGTTAGTCACACTCCATTTTCAGCAAAAGTGACACTTAAGACTAAAAAAATTCAAAATTTAATAAATGTAATATATATTTTTAAATGCTAACATTCCATATTTTTCAATGTATCAGCCAATTTTTAACACTTGCTTAACTTTCAGAAAATTTTGCCTCATACTATGAACATTATTTTTCAAGGTTGCAAAAATGTTACATTAGTCACACTACTATTTTAGTTGAAAAAATATCTGTTGTAAGTAATTTTATTTTAAATTCTTAGCAGAAATAATACATGTACACCATCTACATTGCAAATCCACCAACACAGCGAAAAATTATTTTTTATCATTTAAGTTACAGGTAAAATGAGTTATAAAATCAGCTCTGAATGTTACGTTAGTCACAATGGAATGACCCTATATCTATATTATTTTTTAAACTGCAAAAACCATGAAAATTTTTATCTTAGTTGATTTTTAACATTTTTCTCCTTTTCTATTTTTGACATTTCTGAACATCTGTAGAATGGTGTTGAAGTTTTTGAACTTCAACTGGAATTTGACACAGCAAAAACTTCCCGCCAGAAAAGGCATTACGTATTTGATAATATAGAATCAACTCAGGTATATATTCATAGATTTAGAGATACATTTTTCTAAGTGCTTGTGCTATCAATATGCAAGTAACATATATACAATACAAGTAAATATGTATTTTCTGTTTAGAAAATGGTAAACATTTTGCAACCTTATGCTGATGCATATACTCTAAAAGAAACATCTTGTGGAGCTCTTGAGGTGAGATCATGTAAAATATCATATAAATTTTCAGACCTAATTGTTGTCAAATTTTCAATAAGCATTTAAATATTTTTATTTTAAAAACTGTTAATTTACTTATTTATTATTATTATTATTATTTTATTTATTTGATTTCAGTTGTGTCTCAGTATTATGAATTTTCACATTTTATGTATTGAAATGTAAGTAGTTTGAAATGAAGTACATGTAATGTAAAATCTATGCTGTCAATCACATTTTTATATTTTCCTTGAGATTATAAATCATGATTATATCTATGTGCTTTTAGAAGCTGTGTCATTTATCAGCAGTATTTCAAAACATGTATATATAAAGAAGATACACCTTAATAGCAATAAGAGTAATTAGTAAAGAATTTCATAAATAAAAATTAATACTGCACAGAATTTTACACACATTTAATTCTTTTATAATAAAACTTAATAATATGATTATTTGTAAGCAATATTTTAAATAAGTAAATGTTTTTTTTTTTTTTGAATTCAATTCCACTTTTCTGTCTTAATTTTTTGATATTCAAATGGATAATGGTTGAATCCTTAGAATTTTTATGTCCATTTTAAATTTACCACATTCGACAGAGTGACATTTATTAACTTCAATAATAAGCTACCACAGGAGATACCTGCTGCACGCAAAACTACTAATATTATCTCACCGTTTAAGTGCTTGCATGGTTTCCGATAGTAAATCCGTCAAATCCATAATCTTTCCAATCATAAATAATATAAATTAATCAGCATTAAAAATTTATATCCATTAATTATAGTACAAGATTTTCCCCGGTCAATCCATACCACATGGCTGAAAAAATCATTGAACTAGTCTGGTTTTTCATAGTTATTTTATAAGCTTGAAGGGTTAAAAGGTTTCAGGTGAAGCAAAACATTTATTAAAAGCTATACATACTGTTAAATATTTCATCAAGCGACCTTCCTCTAATTTGCACATGCGTCAAGTATCTTCTGATTTTCTCAAAATAAGGGGGAAATGCATAGTAACATGCAACAAAGAAGTAGCTGGCAAACAAAATCTGAAGGCATCGGGAAGTGTGCTTCTTTAACCTATCACCCCTTTTTCAAATGGAATGACTCGTGGCTGTCAGGCTCAGAGTTCGAAAATGAACATTAAGCAAATGTTAACATGATTTCTTGGGAAATAATTCTCAATAAGTTAATTTTTAAGCAGTTAAATTGCATAATTAAAAGTAGTAATTTTATTAAAACTATTTTGATCTGGATTGCTTGAGAGACAATGATCTCGATAAAAACTTTTTTCCGCGTTTTATTCTCAGAAGCATGAGAAATCTTTTTGAATTCAAATTCATAAATCATAGCATAGCAATAAAAGCCAATTTTAATGTTAGTATGCAGGAAATTGAAATTTTTTTGATTGCAATTAGTTTTTTGGCGTGTTAAAGAACTGTGGTAAATTGTTTTACAAAGTTCAGCAAAATTTTAAAAAATAATACATAATAGGTTATTAATGTACATGCAGCATTTTGCATAAATTTTGGTGTTAAAGCTTGTCTTCAGTTACTCAGAGACTATGGTAGTGTTTTCATGCTACAATCATTTCTGAAAATTTCTTTTGTACAATGTATTAGTTCATAGTTGCACTGTTTGTTATTGAACTTTCTCCACAAATTGCAATGTAGCTCAATACTTTATGATATTAATATATTTATGGTTTTTCAGTGCCTGAATTGCAACTCTCAATTTTCAAAGCAAATAGCTCGTTTAAAAGTGTTGAAAACCAAAAAGCCATACATGGATAAAGAACTTCCCTCTTCAAGCTATGATTCATCTAAAGGTAAAAAAAATTGTGTTGCAGACTCAAAAGTAAACCGTCTTATCTAAACTGTTATTTAAAAAGAGCTTGGTTTGTTACTTCATTTTGAACTAGTTATATTTTTTGAAGCCAGAACTATGTATTTTATACAGAATGTTTCTGCTAGAACAAGCTCTTAGTAAGTGTGAACAAATGTTTAATACATTGTTAAAAAACACCATTTAACTTTTCTTTTTTTTTTCATGGAAAGTGTGGTGAAAGCCAGAGTTGTGTATTTATTGGCTCTGGATTTTTTTTGCCATTTTTCTTTTTATAAAGACTATCAGCAGATATTAGGGTTAATTGTGCGCAAAATAGATGAGCATTTACTGTAATTACAAGAAGAAATTCTTGAATTTCTGCTAAAACTGAATTAACAATAACAATAGTGTTCTCTTTCAAATGTTTTGATAATGATATACATTAAAATATAGTTAACCTGGCTCATTTTAAACTTGTTTAGGAATATTCTAATTTTTTAAGACTAGGGCGCTTCTAAAATTTTTAAAATTTTGAGTAATTTGAAAAAAAAGTTCAAGTTGGATATTTTTTTTTACAGGTTATTATCAGGAAGCATATGCTTGTCCAAACTGTGATAGTCACATTTTAGTTGAAATGGAAGGTATGCCAATGCCTTCTATTGCTAAGGCTTCGGAAAAATTGACTGGAATAGGAGTAGATAACGCTTCTGGAGGATCAGCTTCTTCAGGAAGTCTTCTTGCTGGTCTTTTTACTTCAATAAATCTCTCACCTCTGCTGCAAAGGTCAGAACTTAATGAATCATTATAAATGATTAACATATAAGTGTGAATAAACTGATAGTTGATTGCTAAGAGTTTATTATTATTATTTTTTTAATAGAATAATTACCACTATGATGTGTTGTTGAAGTACCATTTTAATATTTGACAAACTGTTTTATGTAACAATAATTACTAAAATTACTACGCTCTATCGGTACAATGCATTTATAGTATTTAAATCAGAAATTTCATTTCCTCTCATGTGATTCAAGCAAACCAGTTTATGTTGAGTTGGTCCTGAAAGTTACTACTGGTAGAGGAGCAGTGAATCTTTTGTCGATTAAAAAAAAAAAAAAAAAAAAAAAAAAAATCAAAGAATTTATGAAGAAGAATATGGGAGTACATTGCAGTAACAATCAGATTTCTTCTTGAAAACAAAATATTTTTACATACAGAAAATGATTTTTACATACCTAGTCTTGTCACTATTTTCTTTAACTAGCATGCCAAATTTTTGAATAAAGAAATTTTTTACAAACCTTTACAAAAATATTTTGCTAATTTCAGATACATGTCTAAATTTCATGTAAAATTTTCAAGTAGTCCCAAAATGTCATTATTCTGTTATTTCATGGTTTCTTCCTCCTGTGTGTGTAATGATTTTACTTCTTTACTGTCAATTATTATAAATGCTTATTTTTGAACAAAAAATATAATTAGAGCAGTTTTGTGCAATCTATTACCCAATTTTATAAGAAGTATTTATTTATTGAAGGAAGTCAAGTGCAGCTCCAGGAAATGTCTTGAGCACAGGTATTTATTTAGGTTTTCTTAAAAATATTTTGGTTTTGATGAGATATTCTGTCACATTCTGTCAATAATTTTTGTACAAGTACTGTTACATGTGCTTCATATACCCATGTATTCATACATGTGCTGTTGTATGATCAACCTCATGTTTAACCTACAAAAAATCAAAATAATTTCAGTAACCATTCAGAGTTGAGAAATGCTAACTCTCCTAATTTTGAGGAAAGGCTCTTGCTAATTATTCCACTCGACCCATTTACAGTTTATTTCTCCTACTTTTTTTTTATTATTCTTAATAAGTACCCAATGATTTTAAAAATTAGTCGTAATATTTGGATTTTAAAGTAAAAGTTTGGCCACCAATTGTTATTGCTTTACGATAATGTTTTCTTGTATTTTATTGCATGAATGAATAAAATGTGCCTCCCTTTCCCTCCCAGTTCACTAACTGCTGCATTAATCAAAATTTTTGTCTCATGAAATTTCAGTTAAACTCGCACAGTGAAATTGGCAGCAAACTCAGTACATTGAAGAAATTGACACTTGTTGAAAACCTCCGCATTAATGTCTCACTGGTTTTCCAGTTTTTCTCTTCACATAAACCAGCCAGTAGTAAAATAATTGCAGAAATATACTGTCTACTGGAAATCAATTTTTAATGAATTAAATTCTTGTTTCACTTTAAATTACTTCTCTTTTGCAAGTATTTTCTACTCTGTGAAATTTTGGCTTCTATGAACATAGGAATATTTTCGTAAAAAGTTTTTAAGAAAGATGACTTATATTTTAATATTTTGTTTAGATCAGAGATGGAACGAAGCTTCGGCCATTTTGCCGAAGCTTCGATCTGGCCGAAGCATGAGTTGTGATTCGGCTGCTTCGGCCTGAAATTTATGCAGCAAATTTTCTGTTACAATTATTATCATATAAGATAGTCTTTTGAACTCAAAATTGTTCCTCATGATAAAGCATAATA
>JAXGGA010007230.1:0-64100 GCA_038373865.1 Uloborus plumipes | reverse complement strand
TAAATACAGTTTCATTATACAATTAGAGTGATTATTTGTCCTCCGTTTTTTTTGTTGATTTTCATTGTGATTGTTTGACAAAGAATATGTTTGCGGACATACATTTTATCACCCTCAGTGCAGACATGGAAACCGTGTTTCATTTGTTTTGTACTTTGTTACTTGATCAGTGTGCCGTATCTCTGTTTTGTAGTTACTAGTCACACGACTTTTTAATGAATGAAAAAGCATTGGTAGCAGATTTTGCATTACTTTATACTTCATTGAAAAGCGAAAAAGACCCACAATGGCTTACGAGAATAAAGCTTGTATTACACAAGCTATCAAACTGTTTTTGGCAATTGGTTTATATGTATCCCTGCCTGTGCATTCTTTTTGGAAAAGAGTTGCTGTTATACTTTTATCGATTACTATTGAATTCCCACCTTTGCTACTTCACAGATACTGGCTACAAACTTTTTTTTTCTTCTAACCCCAAAGGATTGGCCAGTCGTCAATTGCTACCTATAGTGATACAAGTGATGAGATCATGTTATAAATGAAGTAGATAATGTGAGTAATGTGTCAACTGATCCACACAGAATAGATCATATCAAAACAGTATTAATGACTTATGACATTTGTTTTTCTGACTGTGAAAACTAAAAAAGTTTTAAATTCTTCAGAAAGTATTTTCTTTCTGCTTTGAAATTCTTACCTGAAAGAACATTGTTATTCTTTTGTAGAATATGCTTGTAGTAAAAAATAATAAAAGTATACCTTTTTGAGTAATTGTTGCGTATGAACTTTAAAAAAAACAAGAAGTTCTGTCAAGAACTAAACGAGCCTACTTTCCCGTACATCGACATCGGCATTCTAGCATCTGATCATTATTCTCTTGATTATCTAAGACTAAAAATTATGTCAAACATACCTTTTTAGCACTTGAAGCTGATTTCTAAAAGCAAAATATACCCCTCTCATCAGATGAAATAGACATATAAAAAGTAAATAAATGAATAAATAAAGTTTTGTCGCACCTTTTAAGGAATGTAACTTACAGTTCTTCCGTAGAAAAATTCCTCAATTGTTTTCAAAAAAAAATTAAAAGTACAAAGTACATCAAAACACATTTTATCAAAGAAAGAAAAAAAAAAGAAAAAAAACTCGTCCGTTGATAAAATGTCTCGAATTTCACTTTTAATCCGTTGCCAGTTGTTAAATATAAATAAAGAATAAAATGCCCTGGTGAATGAAACATTTTTGTTACAAAAAAAAATCGTCTGCCAAAAATAATAATAATAATAATAATAAATTCAATAAAACAAATGAATAAATAAACAAAAAATCGTCTGCACAGTCAGTCATTTTTTTTCGGACTGTTTACTCAAAAGTTATTAGGGGTGACAGCTTGCTTGAGCGGTTCAATGTTGAACGAAAAATTGTTCAAATCGGAAATGTAAATACGGGAATGAAGTATCCTTGAAAAGTTCTTTCCAACAAAAAAAAGTTTGTTCAAATCGGACTGTTCATTAAAAAGTTAGTATCGCGGGACCGGTTGTTTGAACGGCTCAAATTTGAACCAAAAATTGTTCAAATCAAAAAATCAAATATGGGAATGAGCTGTACTCGCCGAGATCTTTCCAACAAAAAAAAGTTTGTCCAAATCGGACTGTTCATTCAAAAGTTATTAGGGGGGGACAGACAGACCGACCGACCGACCGACCGACCGACCGACCGACACACAAATTCCCCATCTCAATACCCTACTTTCAAATTTTTAATTTTTCGATATTCATTTTACCTTTTTATTTTTTTCACTTGGCGATATTTTTTTTTTTTGACTTGGCGATATTTTTTAACTTGGCGATATTTTTTGGACTTGGCGATATTTTTTAGATGCATTAAGCTACTTTTAATACTTTTTTCGTCTTTCTTTTATTTTTAACGGGAAAGTAGGCTAAAAAATAATTATTTATTGGTTTTATGTTAGCTGAAACACTATGTGCGACTTTTTCAGGTAAGTATATGTTTTAAAAGTGGAGCATTTTCATTTCGGGTAACATAAATATATTGTCTTGAAATAATATTTAGTTATTGGTACTTATTTCCCCATTAAAGCTGGTCATAGCTGAGCTTTTTTCCCCCACTGGCAACTCCTCCCATACCAAGCTTCTTATTTTAATTAGTTTTGTCATTTTAAAAACTTTTAATCAAAGGCTGTTTTCTTAAAGAATTAATACTGTTAGCATTAATTGTTAGAGCTATAAATGAACCTGTGAAAAAACGGGGGTAAAGAGAAAAAGTCAAGACAATACCAAAAGTGAGGGAGATGACTTTAACAGAGAAACAGTACCTAATTAACTTTGAGTGGTACATCAATCAGTTGTGTAATTAAATACTCATTTTAATCAGAATAATATGAATTTTAGTAATGCTTGATCACATGATACTTTCAATTCTAACTTATCAATAATTTGAATCTGCTATCATTGTAATTTCATTTTAAAGCGCAATTTAGCATCTGTACTCCTTGTTTCGTTTTCTTTTTGTTACAGTTCTTTGAATTCTGTAGTTCCATCATAAATGTTTACTTCTTATATCGTATTCTGTGTTTTCAAATAGGAAAAGTGTGCTCCCAAGCAATGTTTTATTCAGTTGTGACTTGGAGCACTTTTGCAATTTCTATTGCCACTGTGCTATATATGTGAATATGTTTTGTTTCCTAGATGAATAAAAGAATAAATATCTTATTTCTTCTCTTTTTTTTAGCCTACTTTCCCGTTAAAAATAAAAGAGACGAAAAAAGCATTAAAATTGTCTTAATGCATCTAAAAAATGTCGCCAAGTCCAAAAATTATCGCCAAGTCCAAAAAATATCGCCAAGCCCAAAAAATATCGCCAAGTAAAAAAAAAGTCAAAAAGAAACAAAAAAATGAAATAAATATCGAAAAATTAAAAATTTGAAAGTAGGGTATTGAGATGGGGAATTTGTGTGTCTGTCGGTCGGTCGGTCTGTCTGTCCCCCCCTAATAACTTTTGAATGAACATTCCGATTTGGACAAACTTTTTTTTGTTGGAAAGATCTCGGCGAGTACAGCTCATTCCCATATTTGATTTTTTGATTTGAACAATTTTTGGTTCAACTTTGAGCCGTTCAAATAACCGGTCCCGCGATACTAACTTTTTAATGAACAGTCCGATTTGAACAAACTTTTTTTTGTTGGAAAGAACTTTTCAAGGATACTTCATTCCCGTATTTACATTTCCGATTTGAACAATTTTTCGTTCAACATTGAACCGCTCAAGCAAGCTGTCACCCCTAATAACTTTTGAGTAAACAGTCCGAAAAAAAAATGACTGACTGTGCAGACGATTTTTTGTTTATTTATTCATTTGTTTTATTGAATTTATTATTATTATTATTATTTTTGGCAGACGATTTTTTTTTGTAACAAAAATGTTTCATTCACGAGGGCATTTTATTCTTTATTTATATTTAACAACTGGCAACGGATTAAAAGTGAAATTCGAGACATTTTATCAACGGACGAGTTTTTTTTTCTTTTTTTTTTTCTTTATTTTTTTTCTTTCTTTGATAAAATGTGTTTTGATGTACTTTGTACTTTTAATTTTTTTTTTTGAAAACAATTGAGGAATTTTTCTACGGAAGAACTGTAACAGTTACATTCTTTAAAAGGTGCGACAAAGCTTTATTTATTCATTTATTTACTTTTTATGTGTCTATTTCATCTGATGAGAGGGGTATATTTTGCTTTTAGAAATCAGCTTCAAGTGCTAAAAAGGTATGTTTGACATAATTTTTAGTCTTAGATAATCAAGAGAATAATGATCAGATGCTAGAATGCCGATGTCGATGTACGGGAAAGTAGGCTCGTTTAGTTCTTGACAGAACTTCTTGTTTTAAATTGCTTTAAATTTAAGTTATTAAATGAATTCAGAAGTACTGTCAGTCCCGCTTAAATGAATACCGTAAAATGGGGTTAATCGGAACACTTTTCTGCTTTGATTGTAAAAAAAGCAGTTAAAAGATTTTTTTTTTATTTGATTTTTTGGGTAAAAACTTCGGTCTTGCTTTACTTTTGATATTCCAAGCAAAGACAAAAGATTTTGAGCAATTATTATTAAAATATATAGCAAATTATGGGTGTTCCGAATCACCCCGCTGATAGGGGTCAATCGGAACACTTGTTAAAATTTTTATTTTTTTCAATTTAATCTGTAATAGGTCTCACAAACATGAGTAATATTGATGGGGGAGAATAAGAACAGATAATTACTGTCAAATAAATGTATAATTTCAGTACCAGTAAACGTTTATAATTTGTGAAAATTCAAAATAATTTTGAACTATGAAAAATGAAAAGTAATTTTAAGAAAAGCTTTTGAATTGAAATGCAAAGATTTAACATGAATGGAAGTCACTCATGTCGTCCACAAATATGTACTTGTCCTTAAAACTAGCAATTGTGACTTGGCTTAAGTTTTTTCATAACATCTCCTGGGATGAACTCTGCCTTTTCTTTAGTTTTTTGAAATTTCTGGGTTTCGGGGATTGTCCTGAAAGATTTTTTCGCTTATTCATCACTGTCTGTGTGCTGGACGTTTACTACATAAAGTCTATGTGACTTTCTCCCTTTTATTTTAAGTAAAAAAAAGTCTCCTGGAGAAAAAATCTTTTGAAATCTGTAACTTTTGTCATTCTAAGATCTAGTTGCTCACGAGAAGGGATAAACAGTAATAAATCCTTGTCCCTGTCTTGATTAGAAGAATTGGGGTTAGAATCTTGATTTTTCAAACAATTTCCTTCAAATAAATTTGAATTGGAACAACAGAACTAAGTGTTCCGATTCACCCCGCAAATTTTTTTCCCATGGCATTTTTCAGAATTCACTTTTATGACACAATTTATAAAAAATGTAAATTCTAATGTGGTATTCTGTTGTTCAGATACATGTATAATTGAAACATACCACTCATAGTTTTTAAATATAAGAAGGTTTGTTCTTGCATATGAAGTTTTGCAGTCTATGAAAATGTGATGTTTTCTAGCATTCAACGTGCAGCCCTCTTTAGAAGCCAGTAGCGTTGCCAGATTGACAAAAGTATTTTTTTCCTACTTCCTATGATCTTACCTTTCTAAAAAAAAATTCATGGCGAAAAATACCCAATAGTATATTTATGAAGAATTTCTTTGTACGGTTGGGAAGTTTTGTTCCGATTGACCTTGCTGTTCCTATACACCCCATTTTACGGTACTTTTTGTTCCAAGAAATATTATTCAATTTAGCGGGGATCTTTAACATTGCGTCTATAGCATGTGGAACATTCGGTTCCGGAATATTTAATTTGTATAAGCTGGTTATTCGTTTATCCGTTACCCGAATAAGCGGGGACGACAGTATGAATAATTAACCCATTAATGCCTGACATTTTTTCCCCAAAGATATTTTGTATACTGGTTACAAACAGAGTAATGGACAGGAAAAATAATTAAAAAATATTTTTTTAATAAGGGAAGAATAATTGTCCCTTAAACGTTACGATAGACCCCAAAGGGTGCATACTTTTTTTACTAAAATTTTTTTCTGCCTACGATATAATATTTAAAAAGACATTTTATAAGAAGACAAAATTTGCAATTAACATAAACTGAGAAGCTGGGATTAACTAAACTTAGCTTTTTTTCCTGAGATTGTGAACGATGTGATTTTTGATAAAGATCATATTAAAACGGCTACAGAACACACTTTACAATGGTTATGTGCTGCAGTCTGTTAATAACGAATTGAAACAATACCAAGGTACTAATTGAACACTATTATTTGGTTCAAATGTTCATTTGGGGGAAATTCAGACCCTTTTTTGGACCGTCCCAAAAAAAGGACGCTAGGGTTTAATGGTTTAATGTGCTGCTTAAAGTCTTATAGTGGTTTTTAAAAGAATTTTTTTAAATATAACTGGTGTTAAAATATGGAGCCATTTTGCCTGTTTTGGCTATCAACCTTTTGATACCACAAAATTGATAGTTATTGTAAAAGGGCACTAGGAGGTGATCATCATTGCCCCTTTCTCTTACACAGAACTACTACAAGTGGTTTAGTGGCAAGAGATGGCATCACCTGTCAACTATACAATTTCACAATTTTGATGCCAAACTGAAGGGAAAGGAATTGTTCTCCAGGCCCCTTTGCTTATGGAATTGCATAGCAGCTGACCACATGACTCATTACCTCGTAGGTTTAATGAGAAAATACGTTACTTGTACATGGTGGGTCTGGCATTATGCATTTGAACTCGGTGTCCTTCAAACCAGAGTTTGAGGCCTTCACTTACTAGGTTCCTCATTGTTATAATGTTATTCATCTTTTTCAGTAAAATTGAGGAATTTTTATCTAGAGGCAAAGAAAGAAATTTATATTAATTTTACTATAGAGAAAGTAGTAATTGCAAAAATTATCAACATTTTATTTTTTTTTATACTTTCAAAACATATCCTCTCCGCTTTATTTTTTTCTGTTTAAAATTAGTAATATTGTACGAGACAAATTTAGACCTATTTTGTGATGTCGCACTTACGACTTCACAAAATAGGTCTCTAAATTTGTCCTGAAAGAAGTAGAAAGTCCTGAAGAGTAATAGTGAAAAAAGGTGGTGGTATGGATCTGAAGGACAAGAGCTTGTCTCTTTTAAATTAAAGTTCTTTAATTAGAATTAAAAGGAAATCAATTAAGGGAAAAATTTAGGTTATGTTGAACGGTCTGCCATTAGTTTGGTTTTCAATTGTAAATTTTTGAAAAAATAAATTTTTCGGAAATAAAGTTTCAAAAATTTTCCTTGCTTCTTGATTTATCGTACACTGAGCATGGGCGCCCATATAGGGAGACAAGTGATCAAGAGAGTAATATAGAGATAATAAATGTAAAGAAAATTTGCTTTTGGTCTGCTTGCTGGTTAAAACTGTGACTATGGTTTTTTAACGACATTCAACTTATTACGGAGCAGCGAACTTTAGTCTACGAGTTGGGGGGACTTGGTGCAACATTTTTCGGAAAACTAACTACCCGTAAAATAACTTAAAATGCCACATAAAAGCACTGAAACACTTTCAGAAAAAAAAAATTCAAAATTGTCTAGATTTAAATTCATTATGCATATTTGATTTTTTCCCCTTTTCTTTTATTTCTTTTTTTTTAGTAAAAATCAGGAATTAAAATTATTTTTGGTCTTGCTAATTGAAACTATGTTTTTCTAACGAGATTCAGCTTATTTCGGAGCAGCTAACTGTAGTGCTAGTTTTAGACTTAGTGCAACATTTTATTGAAAACTGACTGCCGTGAAATGTCTGAAAATCACAAAAGGCAATTAAACAATTTCACAAAAATTTGAAACAGTTTTTAGATTTAAAATTTATCGTACATATTAGAAACTTTTTTTATAAAATATGGACAAAGAAAGTTCACTTATCCCTTGCTGGTTGAAGCTATAACTGTGTTTTTCTAATAATATTCAGCTTATTGCGGAACAGCCAACTTTACAGCTTGTGATAGGAGTGTTGGTGCTACGTTTTACTGATAGCTATCTGCCGTGAAATATCTTAAAATACCACACAAATGCAATAATTACACTTTCGCAAAAACTCAAAACATTGTTTAGATTTAAAATTTACTATACAATACTCATGTTAAAAACTTTTTTTTTTTGCAAAAATAAATATAAAAAAAGAAAATTCACTTTTCCCTTGCTGGTTGAAACTGTAACTATGTTTTTCTAACAATATTCAGCTTATTGCAGAGCAGCCAACTTCACAGCATATGAGTTGGGGACTTGGAGCAAGATTCTTCGGATAACTCAACCTAGTTAAATCTCCTATGGAAACTAGTACTTAAGTACTGCATTTTTTTTTCCGCTAATCGTTGAACTTTTTTGCATAATTTATATCCAAATCGAGAAAAACGTTACGAAATTATTCCTATTAACGTTTATTGTTTGAATATCTTGCATTTTAGGGATAGATATGGTACTCATTCCTTTTTAGTACTTGACACAATATTTATCGATGTATAACTATTATCATTGCGTAATACAAAAATCGTAGGTATAAATTCATAAATTCAGTCGCTGCCAAATGAGTTTGCTACTCTCATCAGAACACTTGTTAAGAAATATTATGCATGTATAATATTCCAAAAAAATTAAAAATCGATGTTTTTGGCGGTTGATGTATCAATATCATTGATGCTTCATTTTCACACATGAATCCATAAATGTATTTTGAAACCGAAAGTTTTCCTTCAATGTCGCACATTCTAGTTTACAGGAATAATTGTTCATTTGTTCCTGTCAACTACTTATAATCCTTTTTTTTTATAATTTGAAATTATTGTAAAATAAGTATAAAGACTGATATTTACCATATAAAAAATTGTACAAAAGTTAAATAATCAAAATACAGTTTTAAAAAACTAAAAAATACGCTTTTAAATATTTTTTTTTATATTTACCATATAAAAAATGGAACAAAAGTTAAATAATCAAAACATAGTTTTAAAAAACTAAAAATTACGCTTTTGAATAATGTTTGGTAGAATCCTAGTTTAAGGTCCGGGTTTGGCGATTTTGCTTAAAGTCGCCAAACAATCCAATCATCCAATGATAATTCTATGGTTGCCATTTTGCTTAAAGTCGCCAAACAATCCAATCAACCAATGCTAATTCTGTGGTTGCCAGATTTATTCATTTATCGCCGGACCTTAAACTAGGATTCTACCTGATGTTTATCCTTTAGTGTTAATAACAGTATTAAATCTACTATTATATTTGCGACGAACGTGAATTATATCTTTTATTTATAGTTTCATACACAAGTAACTGAAACAATTATAATACATCAGCATGTAATATAGTTTAGCCTTTAGTATAATGGTATTAAATATATTACTTTTATATGCGTAAAGGACGTGAATTTTATCTTTTGCTAGCTTTATACCCGGCGTTGCTCGGGTGCGTATTAATATAAAACTTTAGCTTCTCAAAAAATTCTAATAAAAATTTAACGCAAAACTTGTTCATAAACAACGTTCTTGGTTTCACCTTCAGGCGCAAGAATAAATAAATTTGAAGGGTCAGGGGGAAAAACCACGGTAGTCACATTGAGAAAAACGAAATTTAAACTTTACGAACTCATAAACTTCCCCAGTATACTTGTTCTAAAATGACAATAATACGAGACGCGTTCAAAAAGTAAGGGCCGTTTGCTTATATTTTAATAATGGCTCTTCGGAGCATAGTTTAACGGCAGCAACACCATCTACTGACTCATTGCGAAGCTACAGCATCATTTGTTTTGGTTCTGAAGTCCTTTTGTTGTCCGTGGATGCAGGGAACAATGGCCGCGAAAATCGTTGATCCCGCCGACTTTGAAGTGCGTTCTGTGATTCGTTTCTTATGTGCAAAAGGACCGTTGGCTACTGAAATTCAACGGGAATTATGCCTGGTTTATAAACCTACAGTTATGAGTAAAGGAAAGGTTAGACAATTTTAAAAATGGAAGAAGAAATGTCTTTGACGAAGAGCGGAGTGGCAGGCCCAGTATCCAGACTGATGAAATCGTTTCACAAGTGAACCAAGCACTGATCTGATTGTCGATTGACGATTAGTTGGCCTAGCTGAAGAATTTCCTCAACTTGAACACACTATACTGTTTAAAAATTGTTGTTTGTTGTTACATCAACAAATTGAGACGTGCAATCTAAAGCAAACTCCGCGGTAAACTGATGTCATCTGGCATAATCCTCCTTTACGATATCGCGCGTTCTCACACTGCTGCAAAAACCAAGAAGAAAATTTAAGATTTTTGTTGGGATTTTTTTGACCATCCACCGTACATTACCGACATTGCACCGGAGCGACTACTTCCTCTTCTTGCATTTTAAACAGTGGCATGGTGGAAAACGTTTTGAAACCGAAGAGGGACTCAAAATCGCCGTTTTCAACTGGTTCAACCCTCAGGCGGCAAACTTCTATGCAGAGGGGTTAAAAAAGCTGGTGCAGCGGTACGAAAAGTGCTTAGAAGTGAACGGCGATTATGTAGAGAAGTGAAGTAAGTTTGTACCTTGCTAAATATGACAATAAAATTTGTTTCTTATGAATATATGTTTTTCTGTGACCAAACGGCCCTTACTTTTTGAACGCCCCTCGTACATGGATTACAGTGTTTTTTCACGAATATTGCATATACTAAACGAAATTACACTTATTTTTCTAACAGGTGGTAGCATCAGTTTAAATTCAACAAAAAGTGGACTACCGTGGTTTTCCCCCCTGACCCTTCATTTAGTCTTGATGTAGTAGTTCTCTCTTGTTGTTCTTTTAGACGAAACTGACGCTGACTCACTGTCTCCGATAGTCTTGATGTAGTAGTTCTCTCTTGTTGTTCTTTTAGACGAAACTGATGCTGACTCACTGTCTCCGATTGTCTTGATCTAGGCAGGGATTCAAGTGAAACAGCACTGCGATCGCTTCGAATTACAATAGCTACTGGAAGTGAATTACATTATCATCAACTTAACTTGGCATGACGTCACTACGGGTGGAGCCAATAAGAGCTCACAAGCACTCAGCAATCTCCTCTTATTCGCCAAGTAGGCTGTGACGTTTTATCTAACTCGTTTTTCATAGGCAAACGTCACGCTGACGTCGCGATGTTTTTATCAAGAAACGTTCTAATGTAATTCATTTCCAGTAGCGATTGTAATTTGCGATGGCCTGTTTCACTTGAATCCCTGCCCCAGGTAGCACATCATACCGATCGACGTAGAAAAATGTACAAAAAAATATAGAACTAGATTGTTTTCCGATGTCGATCTTCCGGAAAACGTAACATTTCTGATATATGGTTCTATATAGTTTCTGAATATAGATCTGGATTGTTTTCCGATGTCGATCTATGTAAAAAAAATTACTCTTTTCGAACGTAGTTCTATATAAGTTTTGAATATAGAACTAGTTTGTTTTCCGATGTCGATCTTCCGGAAAATGTAACATTTCTGATATATGGTTCTATATAGTTTCTGAATATAGATCTAGATTGTTTTCCGATGTCGATCTATGTAAAAAATTTATTCTTTTCACCCACTGGCGGGTTTTAACCGTGACGTCATTTTTGATCCGCCATTTTGGATCCATGATCGCCTCCATCTTGATTTTAATTATTTAATTACTTAATTTAATTATTGATTACTTAATTACTTTGAATTTGAAATTTTCATTCCGCAGGATTCGAACGCGGGTCCCTTGTGACTCCAGCCGGACATGCTAACCACGAGACGCTACCTGTTCTTATCGAGGGAGAAAAATAACACTTTAAAAAGAAATGTTTTTTCAGAAAGCGCCATCTATGAAAGACTAAGGGCGGTAAAAGTGAAAAATTAATTTTATGTTGGTTGTGGGGGGGGGGGAATAGTGGTGCTATCTATCGGGAAAAAGGGTCAGTAATGGAAATGATTCATTTTACTAAGGTGCTTGTAAAGGTATGGAGAGATAGTGGCGCCGTCTAGTGATGATAATGATTCCTCTAAATCATTATTGAAAATTCATTTGTTTGGAAAATAATATTTTTCGAGGAAATAATATTTTTTCTGTGTGTTGGAATCGAACTCACCAAAAAAGGATCTGCGGGTGACAGTTATTATGTTGACCGATAGAACCGCTCGCTCATAGATCCTTATCCTCACATGCGTTTTTAATGTTTATATGCAGACAAATACTAGCCCAGGATTAATATTGAAAGCTCATTCTAAATGTCAATTAAAAATAAAGGTTATTAAAAAACATTAATGAAAAAAAATTACAATCTCATTCGATTATATGTGTTGAAAAGTACATTTTACTAGATGTTTGATTTAAAACAGCTTCAATATTAAACGAAATGAAGTTATAAATAATGTCGAAACAAAAATATATTTTGACATAGTTCTATGTTTAAAAGACAATGATTAGGGTAACTAAAAAAAATTGATCTGGAAAATTTATTTGATTAGCAGATAAAACAACGAATGGATCAAATGCAACCTGATTAATTTATAAGTCAAAAAAAAAAAAAACAATTAAAAAAATAAATAAATATAATAAATTAAAAAATAAATAAATTAAATAAATAAATAAATTAAATAAATAAATAAATATATAAATAAATAAATATATAAATAAATAAATAAAATAAATAAAGATGGAAAGAAAGAAATAAAAAAGAATTTTCGAATGAGGTTGATATAAAACTTAATTCGATATATTTCTATGTTTTAAAGTCACGCAGAAGAACGTAAAACTATGTCGTTTTTGAATTATTTTTATTAATTGGAGTTTTAGAGGTTTTTTTTATTTATTTATTCATTCAGTTATTTTTTTGTAATGTGTTGAAAAGAACATTTTACTAGATGTTTGATTTAATACAGCTACAGTATTAAACGAAATGAAATTATAAATGATGTCGAAAAAAAATATATTTTGATATAGTTCTATGTTTAAAAGACAATGATTATGGTAAAACTAAAAAAAAAAAAAAATTCGTCTGTCAGATTTATTTGAGCATGGCTACCTGCGATCTTAAAGCGGCTAACCAGACGGGCGAAAAAGAGCGTACAAGCAGAACTTACATTTTCTGCCACATCAGTCATTTGGCGCTGATCTCCTAGGGTTCGGTGAGACTTTTTAAAGGGAAAGGTATAGTAATAACATGCGTGTAAAGACTTGATTTCTAGGAGTAAAACTGTTTCAGTCTTGATGAAAAAAAAAACAAACATCAAAATACATAGTGTTGTTATGTGTTCACAGTTTAAAACATTTATAAAGCACATGAAACAATTAAAAGATTGTTTAAAAGTCATAACACATGCAGTCTTCGAAACTACATTTACGTGAAACATTACGTTTACATCTGATTTAGAAGATAGCTTTATATATGCGAGAGACAATCATTTATTTAAAGGATTGCATTTTCCTCACTTCCGGTTTAACCAGAGTTGCAAAAAGGAAAGCTGATTCTTCTAAAATTACATTTATAGAAGCGCCGAAGAAAACGTAAAAGTTTAATTAAAATGCAGTTAGATGCAGGCCCGTCCTTCCGAATTGGGGGAGGGGGGTCAATTAAAATACAGTTTTGTATTTTAATTGACCTCCTCCCCCGGATGGGGGGGGGAAATTCCGAATTAGGGGAGGGGGCTTAGAGGGGGGGTCAATTAAAATACAGTTTTGTATTTTAATTGACCCCCCTCCCCGGATGGGAGGGAAATTCCGAATTGGGGGAGGGGGATCAGAGGGGGTCAATTAAAATACAGTTTTGTATTTTAATTGACCCCCTCCCCCGAATGGGGGGAAATTCGGAATTGGGGGAGGGGGGGTCAGAGGGGGTCAATTAAAATATAGTTTTGTATTTCAAAAACCCCTACCCAGAATGGGGGGAAATTTCGAATTGGGGGAGGGGGTCAGAGGGGGGGGTCAATTAAAATACAGTTTTGTATTTTAATTGATCCCCTCCTCCGAATGGGAGGGGAATTCGGAATTGGAGAAGGGGGTCAGAGGGGAGTCAATTAAAATACAGTTTTGTATTTTAATTGACCCCCTCCCCCGAACAGGGGGATTTCGAATTGGGGGAGGGGGGTCAATTAAAATACAGTTTTGTATTTCAAAAACCCCCCTCCCCCGAATGGGGGGAAATTTCGAATTTGGGGAGGGGGGTCAGAGGGGGTCAATTAAAATACAGTTTTGTATTTCAAAACCCCCCCTCCCCCGAATGGGGGGAAATTCCGAATTAGGGGAGGGGGTCAGAGGGGGGTCAATTAAAATACAGTTTTGTATTTTAATTGACCCCCTCCCCCGGATGGGAGGGAAATTCCGAATTTGGGGAGGGGGATCAGAGGGGGGTCAATTAAAATACAGTTTTGTATTTTAATTGACCCCCTCTCCCGAATGGGGGGAAATTCGGAATTGGGGGAGGGGGTCAGAGGGGGTCAATTAAAATACAGTTTTGTATTTTAATTGACCCCCCCCTCCCACGGATGGGAGGTAAATTCCGAATTGGGGGAGGGGGATCAGAGGGGGGTCAATTAAAATACAGTTTTGTATTTTAATTGACCCCCTCCCCCGAATGGGGAGAATTCGGAATTTTGGGAGGGGGGTCAGAGGGGGTCAATTAAAATACAGTTTTGTATTTCAAAAACCCCCTCCCCAGAATGGGGGGAAATTTCGATTTGCGGGGGGGTTCAGAGGGGGGTCAATTAAAATACAGTTTTGTATTTTAATTGATCCCCTCCCCCGAATGGGGGGGGAATTCGAAATTGTGGGAGGGGGTCAGAGGGGAGTCAATTAAAATACAGTTTTGTATTTTAATTGACCCCCCTCCCCCGGATGGGAGGGAAATTCCGAATTGGGGGAGGGGGATCAGAGGGGAGTAAATTAAAATACAGTTTTGTATTTTAATTGACCCCCTCCCCCAAATGGGGGGAAATTTCGAATTGGGGGAGAGGGGTCAGAGGGGGTCAATTAAAATACAGCTTTGTATTTTAATTACCTCCCTCCCCTGAATGGGGGGGAATTCCGAATTGGGGGAGGGGGGTCAATTAAAATACAGTTTTGTATTTTAATTGGCACCCCCTCCCCCGAATGGGGGGAATCCGAATTGGGGGAGGGGGGTCAGAGGGAGGGTCAATTAAAATACAGTTTTGTATTTTAACTGACCCCCTCCCCGAACAGGGGGGGAATTCGGAATTGTGGGAGTGTGGTCAGAGGGGGGTCAATTAAAATACAGTTTTGTATTAAAAAACCCCCTCCCCAGAATGGGGGGGAAATTTCGAATTGGGGGAGGGGGTCAGAGGGGGTCAATTAAAATACAGTTTTGTATTTTAATTGATCCCCTCCCCCGAATGGGGGGAATTTGGAATTGGGGGAGGGGGGTCAGTCCCCCCTTTCCCCGGATGGGAGGGAATTTCCGAATTGGGGGAGTGGGATCATAGGGGGGTCAATTAAAATACAGTTTTGTATTTTAATTGAACCCCTCTCCCGAATGCGGGAAAATTCGGAATTGGGGGAGGGGGGTCAGAGGGGGTCAATTAAAATAGTTTTGTATTTCAAAAACCCCCTCCCCAGAATGGGGGGGAAATTTCGAATTGGGGGAGGGGGGTCAGAGGGGGGTCAATTAAAATACAGTTTTGTATTTTAATTGACCCCCTCTCCCGAATGCGGGAAATTCCGAATTGGGGAGGGGGGTCAGAGGGGGTCAATTAAAATACAGTTTTGTATTTCAATGAACCCCCCTCCCCGAATGGGGGAAATTCCGAATTGGGGGAGGGGTCAGAGGGGTGGTCAATTAAAATAGTTCTGTATTTTAATTGACCCCCCTCTGACCCCCTCCCCCAATTCGAAATCCCCCCATTCGGGGGAGGGGGGTCAATTAAAATACAAAACTGTTTTTTAATTGACCCCCCTCTGACCCCCCTCCCCCAATTCCGAATTCCCCCCATTCGGGGGAGGGGGT
The DNA here is from genome assembly GCA_038373865.1 of Uloborus plumipes. Lineage (NCBI taxonomy): Eukaryota > Metazoa > Arthropoda > Arachnida > Araneae > Uloboridae > Uloborus > Uloborus plumipes. The sequence goes on along the minus strand of JAXGGA010007230.1, from coordinate 48,568 downwards.
CAATTAAAATACAAAACTGTATTTTAATTGACCCCCATCTGACCCCCTCCCCCAATTCCGAATTCCCCCCCCATTCTGGGGAGGGGGTCAATTAAAATACAAAACTATTTTAATTGACCCCCTCTGACCCGCTCCCCCAATTCGGAATCAACCCCCAATTCGGGGAGGGGGCAATTAAAATACAAAACTGTATTTTAATTGACCCCCCTCTGACCCCTCCCCCAATTCGGAATCCCCCCCCAATTCGGGGGAGGGGGTCAATTAAAATACAAAACTGTGTTTTAATTGACCCCCCTCTGACCCCCTCCCCCAATTCGGAATTTCCCTCCCATTCGGGGGAGGGAGGTAATTGAAATACAAAACTGTATTTTAATTGACCCCCCTCTGACCCCCTCCCCCAATTCCGAATTCCCCCCCATTCTGGGGAGGGGGTCAATTAAAATACAAAAGTGTATTTTAATTGACCCCCTCTGACCCGCTCCCCCAATTCGGAATCAACCCCCAATTCGGGGGGGGTCAATTAAAATACAAAACTGCATTTTAATTGACCCCCCTCTGACACCCTCCCATAATTCGGAATTCCCCCCCCAATTCAGGGGAGGGGGTCAATTTAAATACAAAACTGTGTTTTAATTGACCCCCCTCTGACCCCCTCCCTCAATTCGGAATCCCCCCCATTCGGAGGAGGGGGGTCAATTACAATACAAAACTGTATTTTAATTGACCCTCCTCTGACCCCCTCCCCCAATTCGGAATCCCCCCCATTCGGGGGAGGGGGGGGGTCAATTAAAATACAAAACTGTATTTTAATTGACTCCCCCTCCCCAATTTGGAATTTCCCCCCATTCGGGGGAGGGATGTAATTGAAATACAAAACTGTATTTTAATTGACCCCCTCTGACCCCCTCCCCAATTCCGAATTCCCCCCATTCGGGGAGGGGATCAATTAAAATACAAAACTGTATTTTAATTGACCCCCCTCTGACCCCCTCCCCCAATTCCGAATTCCCCCCATTCTGGGGAGGGGGGTCAATTAAAATACAAAAGTATTTTAATTGACCCCCCTCTGACCCGCTCCCCCAATTCGGAATCAACCCCCAATTCGGGGGGGAGCAATTAACTGACCCCCTCCCCCAATTCGGAATTTCCCTCCCATCCTGGGGAGGGGGGTCAATTACAATACAAAACTGTATTTTAATTGACCCTCCTCTGACCCCCCTCCCCCAATTCGGAATTCCCCCCATTCGGGGGAGGGGGTCAATTAAAATACAAAACTGTATTTTAATTGACCCCCCTCCCCCCAATTCCGAATTCCCCCCCATTCTGGGGAGGGGGGTCAATTAAAATACAAAAGTATTTTAATTGACCCCCCTCTGACCCGCTCCCCCAATTCGGAATCAACCCCAATTCGGGGGGAGCAATTAACTGACCCCTCCCCCAATTCGGAATTCCCCCCCCAATTCGGGGGAGGGGTCAATTAAAATACAAAACTGTGTTTTAATTGACCCCCCTCTGACCCCCTCCCCCAATTCGGAATTTCCCTCCCATCCTGTGGAGGGGGTCAATTACAATACAAAACTGTATTTTAATTGACCCTCCCTCTGACCCCCCTCCCCCAATTCGGAATCCCCCCCATTCGGGGGAGGGGGGTCAATTAAAATACAAAAATGTATTTTAATTGACCCCCCCTCTGACCCCCTCCCCCAATTCCGAATTCCCCCCCATTCTGGGGAGGGGGGTCAATTAAAATACAAAAGTGTATTTTAATTGACCCCCCTCTGACCCGCTCCCCCAATTCGGAATCAACCCCCAATTCGGGGGGGGGTCAATTAAAATACAAAACTGTATTTTAAGTGACCCCCCTCTGACCCCCTCCCCCAATTCGGAATTCCCCCCAATTCGGGGGAGGGGGTCAATTTAAATACAAAACTTTTAATTGACCCCCCTCTGACCCCCTCCCCCAATTCGGAATCCCCCCATTCGGAGGAGGGGAGTCAATTAAAATACAAAAGTGTATTTTAATTGACCCCCCTCTGACCCCCTCCTTCAATTCGGAATTAAAATACAAAAAAAAGTGCCTGCGAAAAGAATGAAAATGATTTTCGTCAATACTTTGCAAAAGACACTCTAAAACAACATTCAGAAAAAAAAAAAAAAAGAACACATGAAATTAATGTGTAATCGAGTATCGTGGGATGTGTTTCGATGAATAATGCATGAACAGAAAAATCATTTGAAAGAAATAACGCGGTTTTCACTGAAAAGCAAAGCGAAATTTAGATTGTTAACATAGAAAAACGCTCAAACCAACCCTAGGAGATCAGCGCCACAAGCGGCGACAACGGTAACTTCGCCTTGTACGAAAATTCCTTTGATCTTCGCCGCGTCTGGCTAGCCGTTTTAAGATCGCAGGTAGCCATGATTTGAGTAGCGGATAAAACAACGAATGAATCAAATGAAGCCTGATTGATTTAAAACGTCAAAAAAATAAATAAATAAAATAAAAATAATATTAACAATAATTTAATAAAATAAAGAAATAAATAAAATAAATAAATAAATAAATAAGTAAGTAAAATGAATAAAGATGGGAAGAAAGAAATAAAAAAGAATTTTCGAATGAAGTCAATATAAAACTTTCTTCGATGTATTTCTATATTTTAAAGTTACGTAGAAGAACTTAGAACTATATCGTTTTAGAATTATTTTTAATAATTGGAGTTTTAGAGGTTTTCTATATTTATTTATTTATTCAGTTATTTTTTTGTAATGTGTTGAAAAGTTTATTTTAATAGATGTTTGCTTTAAAACAGCTACAGTATTAAACGAAATGAAATTATAAATAATGTCGAAAAAAAAATATTTTGATATAGTTCTATGTTTAAAAGACAATAATTATGGTAAAACTAAAAAAAAAATTAGTCTGTCAGATTTATTTGAGTAGCAGATGAAACAACGAATGAATCAAATGAAGCCTGATTGATTTAAAATGTTTAAATAATAATAATAATAATAATAATAATAACAATAATTTAAAAAATAAGTAAATAAGTAATAAAATAAAAAAATAAATAAATGAAATAAATAAGTAAGTAAAATGAATAAAGATGGGAAGAAAGAAATAAAAAAGAATTTTCGAATGAAGTCGACATAAAACTTTCTTCGATGTATTTCTATATTTTAAAGTCACGCAGAAGAACGTAAAACTATGTCGTTTTAGAATTATTTTTAATGATTGGAGTTTTTGGAGTTTTATATATTTATCTATTTATTCAGTTATTTTTTGTAATGTGTTGGAAAGAACATTTTATTAGATGTTTGATTTAAAACAGCTACAGTATTAAACGAAATGAAATTATAAATAATGTCGAAAAAATATATATTTGATATAGTTCTATGTTTAAAAGACAATGATTATGGTAAAACTAAAAAAAAAAAAATTCGTCTGTCAGATTTATTTGAGAAGCGGATGAAACAACGAATGAATCAAATGAAGCCTGATTGATTTAAAATGTAAAAAAAAAAATAATAATAATAATAACAATAATTTAAACTAGCTGTCGTGGCCGTCACGAAACTTTCTTCTATATCTATCTTATGAATTCCGGTTACAAAATAAAATACGTACTCGCCCGAGTAATTGGAGACAGCTCCAATTTCCCAATTATCGTAATAACCCTGCAAATGCAGAATCAATGAGCGAAATTGGAAATCATTGCAAAAGCCTTGTTTAGATAAATTGCAAACATTTTATTTGTTAGTAAAAAGAAATTGGCAACAGTTAAAAATTTCAAATCATTGAAAGTTTTCAGCTGTTTTGATAATTAAATAGCGTGAAAGCGATTTTTTAATGAATTAATTTTTCGCATTGTTGACTAAGCGCAAAAATCACCCCACCCTCCCCCTGGGGCGATTGGCGCCAAAATTTAATCGATGCTTGCTTCCATATTGGGTTAGTGTTATTCCAAATTTCATTCAAATCGCAGCAATATTTCCCGAGATACAGTAGGTGCAGTGACAAAATAAGCACTTTTGATTGCTCCACCCCCCTTTGAGATATTGACACACAAATTGAATCAGCACCTGTACTCAATAGGGTCTACCTATGGACCAATTTTCGTTTGATTCCGCCGGTTACTTCCTGAGATATAGCAGTCACCCCCGCGCAGAACACGTGCGATTGCTCCACCCCCCTTCAAGATATTGACAAACAAATTGAATCAGCACCTGTACTCAGTAGGGTCTACCTATGGACCAATTTTCGTTTGATTCCGCCGGTTACTTCCTGAGATATAGCAATCACCCCTGCGCAGAACACGTGCGATTGCTCCACCCCCCTTGGAGATATTGACAAACAAATTGAATCAGCACCTGTACTCAGTAGGGTCTATCTATGGACCAATTTTCGTTTGATTCCGCCAGTTACTTCCTGAGATATAGCAATCACCCCCGCGCAGAACACGTGCGATTGCTCCACCCCCCTTGGAGGAATTCGCTAAAAAAAGTCAGGTGCACCAGTTCACATGGTGGTACATATGTGCAAAAATTTTTGTTCGATTTCATTCAGTAGTTTTTGCTCTAGCGCGGCCACAAAAACTGGTCACACACATACAGACTCACACACACACAGACACACAGACAGACAGACATTTTCTAAAAATGGTCGAAATGGACTCAGCGCACCTCAAAACGTGCAAATCCGTCAAAATTCGACATTCTGAAAATTTTCACGAAACCAATACTTTCTTCTATATATTAGATATAGAAGAAAGTAAAAATAAGTAAATAAGTAATATAATAAAAAAATAAATAAAATAAATAAATGAAATAAATAAGTAAGTAAAATGAATAAAGATGGAAAGAAAGAAATAAAAACGAATTTTCGAATGAAGTCGATATAAAACTTTCTTCGATGTATTTCTATATTTTAAAGTCACGCAGAAGAACGTAAAACTATGTCGTTTTAGAATTATTTTTAATAATTGGAGTTTTAGAGGTTTTCTATATTTATTTATTCAGTTATTTTTTTGTAATGTGTTGAAAAGAACATTTTACTAGATGTTTGATTTAAAACAGCTACAGTATTAAACGAAATGAAATTATAAATAATGTCGAAAAAATACATATTTTGATATAGTTCTATGTTTAAAAGACAATGATAGCAGATGAAACAACGAATGAATCAAATCAAGCCTGATTGATTTAAAACGTCAAAAAAATTAAAATAAAGTAAAATAAAAATAAATAAATAAATAAAATAAAATAAAATAAATAAATAAAAAAATAAATAAACACAAAAACGAAAAATAATAACTAAAAAAAAACTAAATAAATGAAAATAAATAAATAAATAAAACAAAAAATAAAGAAATAAAAAAAACTTAAAAAAAAGACTTTTTGAATGAGGAACTTCTTTTTTTCGATATACTTTAAAGTCATGCAGAAGAATGTCAAACAATACCGATTTTGAATTATTTTTGCTGATTGCAGTTGTAGAAGTTTTATTTATATATCTATGTTTAGATTTTTTTTTTTTTTTGTAATGTTTAGTTCGAAACAGCTGAAGTATTAAACGAAATGAAATTAGAAATAATGTAGAAAGAAAAATATATTTTGATACAGTTATCTGTTTATAAGACAATGAGTAGGCTAAAACTAAAAAAAAAAAAAAATCATCTGGCAGACTTATTTAGTAACAGATAAAGCAACCAGATAAGATCAAATGAGACTTGACTAATTTAAAGCGTTAAAACACAAAATGTGATGATTTTTTGAAGGGAGGTCGATATAAAACTCTTTTACATTTTTTCCTATATCTTTAAGTCATGCAGAAGTGCATCGAAGTAGTATATAGTTTTTAGATTGTTTTCGATGTTTAAAATTTTGGAGATTATTTCCCCTCATGTGTCAATAAATATATTACTAATGAAAAATAAAAACAGTTTTAATTTTCCCTTCTGATTTAAAACAGCTAAAATAATTAAATTTATGAAAATTCAAACAATGTTGAAACAAGAAGTTCTGTCAAGAACTAAACGAGCCTACTTTCCCGTACATCGACATCGGCATTCTAGCATCTGATCATTATTCTCTTGATTATCTAAGACTAAAAATTATGTCAAACATACCTTTTTAGCACTTGAAGCTGATTTCTAAAAGCAAAATATACCTCTCTCATCAGATGAAATAGACACATAAAAAGTAAATAAATGAATAAATAAAGCTTTGTCGCACCTTTTAAAGAATGTAACTGTTACAGTTCTTCCGTAGAAAAGTTCCTCAATTGTTTTCAAAAAAAATTAAAAGTACAAAGTACATCAAAACACATTTTATCAAAGAAAGAAAAAAAAAACTCGTCCGTTAATAAAATGTCTCGAATTTCACTTTTAATCCGTTGCCAGTTGTTAAATATAAATAAAGAATAAAATGCCCTAGTGAATGAAACATTTTTGTTACAAAAAAAACCGTCTGCCAAAAATAATAATAATAATAATAATAAATTCAATAAAACAAATGAATAAATAAACAAAAAATCGTCTGCACAGTCAGTCATTTTTTTTTCGGACTGTTTACTCAAAAGTTATTAGGGGTGACAGCTTGCTTGAGCGGTTCAATGTTGAACGAAAAATTGTTCAAATCGGAAATGTAAATACGGGAATGAAGTATCCTTGAAAAGTTCTTTCCAACAAAAAAAAGTTTGTTCAAATCGGACTGTTCATTAAAAAGTTAGTATCGCGGGACCGGTTATTTGAACGGCTCAAAGTTGAACCAAAAATTGTTCAAATCAAAAAATCAAATATGGGAATGAGCTGTACTCGCCGAGATCTTTCCAACAAAAAAAAGTTTGTCCAAATCGGAATGTTCATTCAAAAGTTATTAGGGGGGGACAGACAGACCGACAGACCGACAGACCGACCGACAGACCGACAGACCGACACACAAATTCCCCATCTCAATACCCTACTTTCAAATTTTTAATTTTTCGATATTCATTTTACCTCTTTATTTTTTTAACTTGGCGATATTTTTTGGACTTGGCGATATTTTTTTTAACTTGGCGATATTTTTTGGACTTGGCGATATTTTTTCGATGCATTAAGCTACTTTTAATACTTTTTTCGTCTTTCTTTTATTTTTAACGGGAAAGTAGGCTAATAAAAAGAAGCTATAACATAGTTCTATGTTAAGATTTAATATAGATCGACGTCAAAGTATGTCAGTGTCTCAATATTTTTTTCCCAACATTAAAAAACGTTGTTCGACGTTTGCTATTTCACTAATTTTCTTCTAATTAAAATATAAGTAAGAATATCGTTGTAAAAAAGCTTTAAATAATGATTATTCAATTTTTAATGTCAAAATAAGTTGTTAAAATGACTTTTTTAATAAAGTCGGTGAAACAACATATTTCGACGTAATTCTATGTTTCCAAAACCTTATCCTTTATTCAAACGAGATTCAAACGTCGAACTATGTTGGTCCCACGTCGTTCTATATTTTTGTGCTACTTGGGGCCCTAGTTACTCTATCTCTCAGATCTCTTAGAACGATACTCACGCTGCTCATTGCTTTCTGATGCTCTAGCCGTCATATCTCTAATGTGCACTGTCGCTAGTCTTCGATTTCTCTCCTCAGGACTCTCATTTTCACGTTTTTCAGCCGTTTTTTTTTTTGCCTTAGGATGAACTTGTCCTATTGCTTTCCGTTTCTTCGGAGGCATTTTTGCAGAGTGGTAGCTAAATATACTTACAATTCAAAAATTTATGTTTTTCTTATTCGTTGTTTCCGAGCCTCGAGGTAGAAAGGTTGATAAATCAGAAATAAATTACTTTCTCGCTTTAAAGGTTTATCTCTATCAGTTGAAAAGAAAAAAAAAGCAGTTTAATTGTTTTTGACTTATTTCATGCTAAAATGAAATAGGTGAGCCTTGAAATGAAAATTCATTGTTTTAATTTTAATCTTTGTTGGAAAATGCTAATATTTAAATACCATAAATTTTATCAATTTGTAACCTAAAGGCTCATGTCGATTAAAAAAATAGGCCTAATAACAGGCTAGACTCCTATAAAAGGGTCATTTTTTGCCAAAAAACTTGAATTTGAGCTTTTTAGATTTTTTAAAATTTCAAGACCCCGCCTATGAGAATTCTAGGGTATCAAGGAACCTCTGTGTCAAGTTTGATGAAAATCTGACGCAAACTGTGAATTTGTATAGAGAACAAGTATACATACACTCATTTTTATAGATATAGATTCAGAGTTACATGCATACCCACATGTGGAACTACTAAAAGCGTATTAAAAATTGAGTCGAATATGCTTTAGAGCTTTTTCATTGGTGTTAGTGCATGTAGTCGAAACCCAGCCATGCAACTATTTTTAAATTTTAATGACTTTTAAATTGCTATAAATCTCATGTTAGCATCCCCCCCCCCCCCCCACCCAATCGTTTTTTAGAAACTACACCTCTGATTTTCTTACGCTCTTCAGTGCCAGTCAATGCAGCGTTTGAAAATCCGTGCTCATGTACTCTGTGCAAACATCCGGGTTTGTTCACCTGTGTCCATTTATTTTCTCCCTTTCTTATAAACTTTATGGTGGAGAATTATTAGAAGATAATTATGTATTTCCTTTGAAAGTGAATTGTAAGTTCGCTTTAGTGTTTAATGTGCAGTTTAATACTGGAAGAAGAGGTTCCAGTTTAAAACTTTATAGTGTACTGTAAAAACAAAAGTTAATTGTTTGTAGTGTGGTTGCAACGATGCGAGAGATTCGGTGTTACAAGTCAAATCACGGGACGCGGGAGCGTCCCGCCCCGCTAAGAAAACTAAATACAAGCAGCCAAGAAATTTCCGTCGCCAAGAAAAATGTAAAAGAGCGACGAAGGACTGATTACGCGAGTAACCAAACCGGGGTTTTCACCCCTCTGTATCTCAGCCCCATAAAGATCCCTAGAGTTGATTTTTGGTATACTCAATCTCCAGCGGCCCCTGACGGCACATACTAAAGCAAAACATCCTCAGGGGGAAGGGTGATAAATGTTAAAAAAATCGCTATTTTTCGCACTTTTTAAAAATTGTTTGACAGGGGTCCAGACTAAACGGTAACTCAGATTGAGCTCTCATTTTGCATCCACATTTATTTTGTCCCAAAGCTCGGCATAGGGGGATTTTCGACCCCCCACCCCTCCCCCCTCGTTTTTATTTTCCGTATCTTTTCTCCCCGGGGGTCTTTAGTGTTGATTTTTGGTATGAATATTCTCGATGAGACATTGAGGACGTATACCAAAATTTACCCCCCCCGGGGTCATCGCAGGCCGGAGTTATTAAGAGCCATTATTTTGAAATTCAGACAAGGTGTGGCAGTACCATTTTTGATTTCCTCATTTTTTTATATGTCAGAGTAGGTCATGAGAAATGAACATTCTGAAGTTTGCAGTCCCCCAAAAAATTTTGTTCGCTCGGTAAAAATTCCCAAAGTTTGATGTTATGCAGCGTTTTTTTGGTAAAACGGCTGAAAGACGCATTTCAGTGTGCTGTAATTTTTTACAGAAACGCCACCCCATGGTTATGTTTACATTTATTAATTGTACAATGTGTAGTTATGAGGACCCCATAGTTATTTGGGTTGGGGTGTGTTTCTTTCTTCAGTTAAGGGGCCGCAAAGTATGGTTTTTAGACCATTTTCGCTCGATTTTGAACTGCGTTATTTTCCCCCTAAAAGCAACCCCACGAATTTTTTTTAACATATACTGAAAATTTATACTATGAAGAGAATATGTGGTACGAAAATTGTTTATTATTTCATTGCTTTAAAGAGAAAAAGACTTAAACATTTTTCAAATTTTCAAAATTTGCGGTTTTTTGATCGCATTTAACTCAAAACAGCAACTCTAGGAAGTAAAAGCTTTTATGGATTATGGAACCTACAGATGTGTAGAATAACGTAAAAAAGAAAGTTGCGTGGGGTCTCGTCTCGTTTTCAAGAAAATAATTTTTTTTGTAGCTCATTTTAATGCTTTTTTCTCATAGTAAAATGTGTCCATCAAGTAGGTCAAATCTGCTGAAACTCTAAGTATATAGTAAAGATATATTTAAATTTGTATAAGGAAAGAGAAAAAGACTAAAAACACTTAATTTTGTCAAATTTTTTTATAATTTTTAGTTTTTTAATTGCAATTAACTCAAAAAACGTGAAATCCTGAGACTATTATTGAATGCACATATTACTAGCTTTGAAATATTGGAAAAAGTAAATTCGGTGAGGTATCTTCAGATGTATTCTAGTGGGAGGTCACAATGACCTCCCAAAAAATTTCATGATCGAAAAATTTTGCTGAATTATTCGGCAAAGTTGGAAACAATTCTGCAACATTGAACTTTTCTATTTATTTATTTTTTACATGTTATGATTATTTTTTTATATTATATGATACCTACATATGTGTAAAACGACGTACAAAATAAATCGGCCAGGGTTCTCTTCTAGTTTTACAGGAAAAAAAATGTAGCAGATTTTAATGCGTTCTCCCGTAGTAAAATGTGTCCAGTATGTAGGTCAGATCTGCTAAAATTTAAAATACATGATGATAATTTATATATGTGTGTTTTATATTTGAGTGTATAGTAATAGTGAAAAAGAATCACAGCACTTAATTGTGTCTAAATTTTTAGAACTTTTAGCTTCTTATTGCAATTATATTAAAAAACGATAAATCGTTACTGAGGGAATTATTGAATTTACATATTACTAGCTGGCAATGACTGGAAATATTCGAGAAAGTAAATACTGTGAGGTATTTTTAGAGGCTCCCCAATGGGAAGTCAAAGGAGGTCACTGTGACCTCCAGAAAAATTTCATATTCGGAAAATTTTTATGAAGATTCGGCAACTTTAGAAACAATACTGCAACATAGAAATTTTCTATTTATTTATTTATTTATTACATGTGGGCTTGATCGTATTTTATCATTCGGAAAAATTGGGAAATTCCTTTGGCAAATTAAGAACATCTTCTTGAGAAGTATAAGATACTCATGGGCACTGGAACTTAAATTTTTACAGAATACGATCAAGCACACGTGACAAATATGTATCATTAAAAAATCTCATGTTGCAATAGTTTCCAAATTTGCCGAATCGTCAGCAAAATTTTTCGATCATGAAATTTTTCGGGAAGTCACTGTGACCTCCCACTAGAATACATCTGAAGAGACCTCACCGAATTTACTTTTTCCAATATTTCAAAGCTAGTAATATGTGCATTCAATAATAGTCTCAGGATTTCATGTTTTTTGAGTTAATTGCAATTAAAAAACTAAAAATTAAAAAAAATTTAGACAAAATTAAGTGTTTTTAGTCTTTTTCTCTTTCCTTATACAAATTTAAATATATCATTACTATATACTTAGAGTTTCAGCAGATTTGACCTACTTGATGGACACATTTTACTATGAGAAAAAAGCATTAAAATGAGCTACAAAAAAAAATTATTTTCTTGAAAACGAGACGAGACCCCACGCAACTTTCTTTTTTACGTTATTCTACACATCTGTAGGTTCCATAATCCATAAAAGCTTTTACTTCCTAGAGTTGCTGTTTTGAGTTAAATGCGATCAAAAAACCGCAAATTTTGAAAATTTGAAAAATGTCTAAGTATTTTTCTCTTTAAAGCAATGAAATAATAAACAATTTTCGTACCACATATTCTCTTCATAGTATAAATTTTCAGTATATGTTAAAAAAATTTCGTGGGGTTACTTTAGGGGGGAAATAACGCAGTTCAAAGTCGAGCGAAAATGGTCTAAAAACCATACTTTGCGGCCCCTTAACTGAAGAAAGAAACACACCCCAACCCAAATAACTATGGGGTCCTCATAACTACACATTGTACAATCAATAAATGTAAACATAACCATGGGGTGGCGTTTCTGTAAAAAACTACAGCACACTGAAATGCGTCTTTCATCCGTTTTACCAAAAAAGCGCTGCATAACATCAAACTTTGGAAATTTTTACCGAACGAACAAAATTTTTTGGGGGGCTGCAAACTTTAGAATGTTCATTTCTCATGACCTACTCTGACACAGAAAAAAATGAGGAAAATCAAAAATGGTCACTGCCAAAATTTCCCTTTTTTGTTCGATTTTCAAAATAATGGCTCTTAATGCTTAACCCATTAATGCCTAGCGTCCCTTTTTAGGGACGGTCCAAAAAGTGTTTGAATTTACCAAAACTGAACATTTCAACCACATAATAGTGTTTAATTATTACTGTGATATTGTTTCAATTCATTATGAACAGATTACAGCACATAACCATTGTAAAGTGTGTTCTGTAGCCATGTAACCAGTACACAAATAATGGGTTAAAATTGGTCCGATTTCTATCTACTAGCTCTGTTCAACATCTGCGCATTTATGTTGTCATTGTTGGGCGACGAGGAAAGAAAACTCAATGATTTATAATTTCATCTGTTGCCAGTTTCTATTTGTTTACAAATAAAATATTTGTAATTGATTTTATTGCCATAAGGCTTTTAAAAGGGATCTTCAATTTAGTTCATTTTAATATGAGATCGGCAGTAAGGGTTGGTTTTTTTTTTTTTTTTTTTTACTTTTAATTTAATCGTAGTATTGTTAGCAACTAGCTTTGTTTTGCGTCGGTTCGGGTGGTACATTGTGATTGATTTCAAATTTATCCTAGACTGAAGAAGATCCTTGAACTTTTGCACCAAATGGGGGGGGGGGGCATGCCGCCAAGAAAACCACATATGTCGGACCGTCAAGAAAAATGTTGAAGGGAAAAAAACATGCAAAGTAAATTTTGAAGAGGAAAAAAAAAAAAAAAAAAAAAAAAAAAAACAGGCAAAGAAATAAAATCAATGCAAAAACATGTGATATCTCCCCAAAAACAACAGTGTTGTAAAAAAATCCCCCGCCAAGAAAACCTTAAATACTCAGCCTTAAAAAGTTATGATATCGAGTTTTCCCGCCAAGTTTGTGCCAAACTAACAACTAACCTGTATGCAGTGGCGTACATAGCGCCCCCGCAACCCCCGCGGCGCGGGGGGGCGCAAGAGGTTTAAGGGCGCCCGATCCAGAAAAATAGCACTAAAGGTTACACGGGGAAAATATTTTTTACATTTTAATAGGGGGTGGGGGGCGCACTTACAAATCTTGCTGGGGGGCGCACCTTAGTCTATGTACGCTACTGCCTGTATGTATAGTTCTTTTAAATTGTTTTCAGTTTTGCCAGGCGGGAAGCTTTGTCTTGTGAGGTGGTTGCTTAATGAGTAAAAACTTCCCGCCTGGCAGGACTGAAAACAATTTAAAAGAACTATACATACAGGTTAGTTGTAGTTTGGCACAAATTTGGCGGGAAAACTCGATATCATAACTTTTTTAGGCTGAGTATTTAAGGTTTTCTTGGCGGGGGATTTTTTTACAACACTGTTGTTTTTGGGGAGATGTATATCACCCCACCAGTCTGTCTGGCTTCTTAAGTTTGGAATGTTGCTGTTTAATAACCTAATCAGCAATGAGCCGCTTCATCGTTGGAATATTTGTACGAATTGGACAAGCTAGAAAATATACATAGGAACTAAATTAAAACATATCATTTATATGTAACATTTCAAAAAACTTTTATTGCATTACCTCACGAGGGCTGCATCATATCGCGGGCTATGCTCCTTTACTTATTTATTTATAGATATGTAGTATATTTATTTATGCTCTTGGCTAGGGGAGAGGGTGAGGTTAAGGGGTCTTTTTCTCTGCTTTAAAAGAGGGTTCTCGTTTGGGGCAGGGGCACTACAAATCATTTAAAAAAATATTTTAAAGAATAATTATAAATCCGTTTTACGGAATTTACACCCCTGAAATCTCACCAAAATACGTCATTGGAATGGATAATGTTAAAATAGGATGACTTAAAATAGAAATGTGATCAAACCTTTTCTTTTGTTCTCACAATTTTGCATCAAGACTTTATTCCACCTTTCACTTTGGAAGTGGGGACACATCCAGGCTCATCATTTCAAAGTTTTCCGGTAAAGGAATTGTAAAGGGTGTATACTCAATGTAAATTATACCAAAACCAATAAAAGCATCGCACCTACTTGCACGCAAGTACATTAATTTCGCAAAGCTCGGAGCGGCCGCAATTTATCACCCCTGACGCCCTAAATGACGGGACTCGATACGTTCCTACTTTGGCAGTAAAAAAAAAAAAAGTTCCCTTTATAGCATGTGCGTACTGTCTAAAATTTTTTCCTGCCACCTCCGCTGCATCTGCGCACGCGCGAAGTCTCTTCGGACTTTCTCGAAATAGGGGGGAAAAGCAACGCGGAAGTAGAAAGCGAACAAAAGCTGGATTCATCGGGTAGTGCGCATCCTAAACCAACCACCCCTTTTTCAGATGGAAGCGTCCGTGGCTCCCAGGCGCACAATACGCAAACAGACAGTACACAAGTCCGCCAGATCGAACTTTTCTGTGGGGCCCAAGGTGTGTACACAATGGAAATTGCACCAAAAACAGCAAAAAAAAAAAAACCTCTATACGTGTATTGATTTTCTAAAGGCCTTATCACACGATCCAACTTTTCCCCCGATTCACTCCAATTCCGGCCAAGACCAATTTGCCTCAACTACTTCGGCCGATACTGACGTCATCCTTTCTATTGTCCGACGCTCGTCCAATTTAGTCCAAGATTTTGCGTGCGGAGCAATAAAATTGAGCCGAATTGCTTTTCCGACCAATAGGAAAGCTCTGCAGAACTTCGTCACAGATCGGCGCCATCAGGAGTGGCCAGCTTAACGGGATAAAAAAAATTTTCTAGCAGACGATATTGCACGGCAACCCTGCACAGCAACGATGACGTAGTAGGAAAACAAGTTTGGAGTTGGCCGAAATTGAGGATTGCTCCAAGTTGGAGTAGCTTCACATTGGATCGTGTGATAAGGGCTTTTAAAGTTGGGGGTGGGCTTCACATTACCAACTATACGATCATTTGATGTAAAGTCCGACTTTTACAGTACACACATACCATAAGAATCCGTTTATAGGGTAGGCACGTTTCACTGAACAACTACAGCACATCCACATGAAGAATGGACAGGAAAGAAAAAGTGCATCCATCCTACTCAGGATTCGAACCCAGAACCACCCAACCCGCAGTCAGATTTCTCTGACTACTAGGTGCAGACAAATCAATTCAGGGGGGGGGGGCTGAGTCAAGACTTCAGAGAAAAGTAAATTTTTCGAATTTCTGATATCAATGCTAATTTAAGATGACAAAAATACATCATTATTTTTTCGTTATCATTATAATTATTGTTGTGGCCAAGAGTTGATGCGGTTTGATAAAAACAGGGAAAGATAAATTAAAAATTAGAAAGTTCTCTTAATTGAAGTAGGCTTTCCCCAACAAGTGAATGCAATATTTTGGCAAATTTATGCTTTAATAACAGTAATTTTGCGAGTTTTTTACTATTGTTCTTAATGTTACGTTTTAATTACATGTGTTGAAATATATCAAACAGAATCAGATGAATGAATAAGCATTAATTGGTGTTTCTGAAACAAATTTGTAACAAAAATGAACAAAATTGAATTAAGATAGTCATAAACGTGACAAACAGTAAAGGACATGTCGAAAAAAAGAAATAGGGAAAGAATTTACGCCTTTTTGTTTTTTTTCTTTGAATTTCGTCCTTTTTTTTTTTTTTTTCTCTTCAGAAAGTTTTTCTCATATCGTGATTTCAGAAAAAAGTTAAGACCTAAAAGGTTCTAAATTCTTTTTTGATTTTTTCGGAGGGGGCTGCAGCCCTATTAGATCACCCCCTAGCCAGGTGAGAACTTTGTTATGATTGTTTTTAACTTTTTAATCTCCGGTGATCATGGACGTAGCTTGACCTGACCAAAAGTCTTGGGGGGGGGGGGGGCACAGGTCAAAAATTTCATAAGTGCAGGTAGAGCTTTTGTCCCCCCCCCCTCTCCCTAAATTTTTCCGCTTAGATTTTTCGCAAGAGAAATATTAGCTCTTACTGTTCCGATGAATTGTATATACAATTTCTTCTTTTCTTTTTTTTCCCCCCTGTTTTCCAGTTACTACTAGACTCGGATTTAGAATTAACCAGGCCCATCTTTTAGGGGGGTCGGGGGGGGAATCAATTGCCTGGCTCCCCCTTTTGAAGAAGGTGCTTTGAAAAATTAATGTATTTACATGCAAGTGGGCTAGGTTTTTGCTGCGTTCCGATGAAATTACATTGTTTTGCACCCTTTGATTCCCCCCCCCCCCAACACAAAAACTTGAAATGATGTGCCTGGAATTAACGGAGCCCTGAGCTATTACCTTAGTCCCGACTACATTTTCGCCAGCAGAGCAGGACATTTTTCATTTTGTGTCTTTTTCCATGATTAAGCCCCCGTGTTTTTTCTCGTTATTAATGCTCTCGCTGTATTTTCTTGTTGTTTTCTGGATTGACCTTGTAGTGTCATGGATTGGATACCGGAAGAGTGATGAAATAACTTCTCTTAAGTGGGGTGTAGACTGTTAATTACCCCTAATTTCAGGGGTCCGGGGGCTTGCCCCGGGAATTTTTTCGAAAACTAAGAATAAAATTCTGCATTTTGAGGCCTCATATGAAGTAGTTGAGACTAAAAAGATGTGAGGAGAAAAACGAGGCAAACAAAAACGTCTTACAAATTTTACATTCGATCAAAGTAAAAATGGCGTGTGCTTCCACAAATCGCTGACATTGACATTAATCAAAAATTAATAAGAGCGAGAGAGAAGAGGGAGGGAATAACATATCAAATCTGAAAAACTGCTGAAATTTTGCATATTTAACAAAGTTACTTCACGACCCAACTTGATATCAAATATAGGAAGAAATATACTGTAAGCAAAAAAAAAATAATAAATAAATTAATTAATTAAAAAAAATAAAGAGTAAAAAGCCAAGGAAAAAAAGTCATGTAAAATACACTCATTAAAATTATAAAAACACAAAAACACAACTGAAGCAAAAAATAGCAAACAACGAAATAAATTAAAATTCTATAAAAAAAATAAAAACGAAAAAAAAGGAACAAATTGAAACAAAAAGAAATAGTTAAAATAAATATCTTTGCTCAACCAAGGAAAAGTTATATTACAATGACAAAGGTTTTTTAAAAGATTCAAAAGTAAGTTAAAAAAAAAAAGAAACAAAAAAGAATTTATTGAAGATGATCAGAAGCAAAAGCAAAAGTATTCTTAAGTTTGTCATAGCTTTAAAGTACAAACATGTTTTTGACAATGTGCTTTAAGTACTACACAAACTACCTTATGTTAAATAGTTTTTAAACAATAATAAATGATGTATTTTTCTTTATTATGTTATATGAGAGTTTTTTTTAGTTATTAGCCTGCATTTAGGATTTAATTTCTTTTTGATATGATTATGACTGGCAAATGCTCGAAAAAAGCTCTTAAAAATTGAAAATTTTGCTTTGGGAAGATAAAAGATGAATTCTGTGCTAAAATCCATATTTTTTCTAAAAGGGCAGGGAGGAGCAATTGCCCCTTCTTAGATTAGTGCCAGGGGTACCCGGATAAGAGGTTAGTGTGACCTGTGTGTAGGTAACAGGTAACGAAAACGGAAATGATCTTTCTGATGATTTTCGTCCTCGTTTCGGAAAAAATAAAGCTCCAAACATTGAAAATTTTGACAGTGGGCCTATATTCCGCCTTGCCTCCCCCCTCCCCTCAAATGCGGGTATAGTACGTGAATAAAATTCATGAAAAAAAAAAAAACTATAAATGATACTCTGATTGTGATTTTCGTTCAGATTTTGCAAAACTTCAGGTTCTAAATTTTAAGTGTCCGTCAAGTAAAGATAGATGTTCTGATCAGGTAGTCGGTGGAGCACGGAACCCCAGGGTTTAATTCTCAAGCACGTTTGGTAATTATTCTATTGATCCACTAAATTGATGAAAGCCTGAATCAATCCTGTCCAACCCAGGAATCAAAACTGGGTCCTTCAAATCAGCTATATACAAGGGGGTAGAACTGTTGAACAGCAGAAAACAAATTATTTTTGTTTTGGTTTGAAATTTATCCATAAAAATTTTCGACATAATTTTAGTAAAGTACAGGTCAAATTCGTTAAATGTGGTACCATACGATGTGTGGAATCTGGGGACAAAATGAAAAGTGAGGACTATTCCCACGAAATTAATCAAATTAGCAGAGAAATAAAGAGAATTAAATTAAACATTTGTTTGCATGCATTTAACATGAAATACGTGCAATTTATTTCTGTTTTTATTTCTTTTGAAGAGTACAGCCTTAATATATTTTTACAAAGATTTATGACGCACAGTAAATATATTGGCAACAAAGCAGAAATAATTGATGTACGGTTGCAGGCAAGATTACGTTAACTGTTAGGAGGATAGACCTTTAAATTCTTGTTGTGTAATGTTGATATACTTAAGAATGTGAGTCGTTTCTGATTTCTGAGATTGTTATTTTTCAAACTTGTGTTCCTTGTGAAACATGATCATCACAAATTTTCAAGTGGTTAAGTTTTAATACGTAAAATATAATTGTAAGTACTGATATCTTTCGTTTTTATGTCTGTGTTAGTTTAAGTATTGCATTCCATTGCCGAAAACGATCTAGACTAGTATTTCTCATTTTTTATGCGTCAAAATACATTTAAAGATACCTCATTTTGAGCATTTTATCATATTTAAGTATTCTTTTTTTCTCGGATACTCCGATCTTTTTATTTAACTGGGATCCATTGCTGTTGAAAATTTCCGTTTGTAAAGATAAGATTCTATTTGTCCTTCATTTTGATTTTGTGCATGAAAACTCAGCTTTTATCAAGCTCAAGCACTAAATATAGACTATTGAAATTTTCCCTATATTTTTTTCTTCTCAGAATTCGGTACTCCCCAAAATTTCTGTATTTTTTTAATGCTTGAAGAGTACAACTTAGGAAAATAAATTAAAAAATTACTCATGTGAAGTTTTCTGAATCATCAGAAAATAACTTGTTTACCTATGAATTTCATTCAAAGTAGGGTGCAGAGCTATGTTGGTGTTCATATATCTATTGCTCTGTTTGGTAGTAGACCTATAAATTATTGCAATGTGATTACAATCTAACCTTGTGAAAATGAACTCTAAGCAAGCTTGTCATTTCAAATTTTTCCAGTCATGAGGGGAATTGAAGGGTGGATACACTTTGATATAGGTCCCGTTGGCGATCTAACTTGATCCCGCTCCAAGTTCAATAATTTTATAGCAATACGATGCCAAATATATTCATTTTTTATCTTTTATATATTCAATTTTCATTGAATGTATAAAAGGGTATATATTCAATGAAAATTGTACCAACAAACAGCAAAAACTATATATACTTACTAGCTCCGTGGCCCGGCTTTGCACGGCCTAACTTAAGAATAAAAATTATGTCACGTGACACGTGTCTAAAGAAGTCCCGATTGATTTCTAACTTAAACTTTCCCCACACGCAGAAAAGCTGAAAAACATAACTTTTTGAATCAATTTGAGCCTTGAACGTTTAATACGAAATGTGGAAATGATATTAGCAATTCCAACTATCTGCCAGAGAGTTGAGTTGATACACTAAATACTCGATTGGATTGATGAAAGCCTTCAAAAATGGAGTTTTAAATTGAAATTAAAAAGACAGAATCAGGTCTAAAATTGAAATAAAAATAACTACCCATCGGATTTTGTTGAAACTGGTCTGTAAACCTTCCCAGTACCAAAAGGAACAAACGGTGAAAATTTCTGCCAAATCTCCTGGGTAGTTTCTGAGGTCTTAGGGAACACACACACATATATACATTTACCAACATTCATTTTTATATATATAGATAAGTACATTGATTTTCCAAGGTTGGAGGAGGGGGAGAGGGAAATTGACTCTCCCAATTGCTCAAATGACGAGCCCGACTCCAAGGGACCTTAAAATCGATACATCTTGACCGCTTAGTTTTACATTTTATCCACAGTACAGATTTCGAGTTTGTGTACTTTGTCATGCAGGACCCATTTTTTTAACTCACGTCCAATATGAGAGATAGTACAAGACAGGTATATAGTGTAGGATGGAATTTACATTCACCGAGAAGGAAGTTACAACCGGAGTGAATCGAACCCGCTGCCTCGTGATTGCGAGAATGACACACAACCATTGCTTAGCACAAAAGTCGTATCTCTGCACTTTTTAACAAAATTGAGTTATCGCTGCCAGGCAGGGACGTCATTTCAAGTTTTTCCAGGGGGGGGGGGGGCAAAGGGTGCAAACATAATGCAATTTCATCGGAAAACAGCAAAAACCACGCCCCTTTATATGTAAATACATTGACTTCTCAAAGCCGGGGGGGGGGGGAATTGACCCCCACTGCCCCCTTAAATGACGGGCCTGCTGCCAGGTGGCTCTTTGTGATGTATTTTACCTATATGCAAACCCAGATAATATCGAGGAACACGCGAACGCCGTTCGCAGAAAGTTTTCAAGTGTTGCAGACAATTTTGATATATTTGAGATAAATTTCTGTATTAGAACATTTTTTTGGTAAAGGACGTATTTTTGTCCCCAATTTTGAGGAATCCACAGTTAATAATCTGGAAAAAAGAATAAATATAATTGAAAAAACATGCTGATTTTATAGTGGTATGGTACTCTTATATATGTTTTTTTTTTATTTTTGCTGTTGGCAGCGATATAAGAGTGGAGAAGTACAGCGTTTTTTTGCAGAAAATTTTAAGAAATTCATTCTGTTTGCGGACAGTTTATAAAAATTTATCTAGGTCTGATTATATGATCATTTGAGACTGAGAAGTATTTTTTAAAAAAATCTGAAAAAGATTCATCTCAATCAAATACATGGTGGCGTAAAACTTTAAAGGGTAATATCTCAGTTTGAGCTCAGCTGCAGATACCACTTTTGCACTTAGCACAGCAGCATACTGCACCACTGAGTCTTAACTGTACTTCGACTTATCTGAACAACAAACAATCAGCAGTATGGGAATCAGAATTTAGTTTGATTGTAGCAGTAATGCCTTATTAACTTGTTTGAATTAACAAGGTGTGACTGTATGGTAAACTAAATTTCTCCCCATAGACTCCAAGTCGGGAGAATTTCCATACTTGGGTCATGCTCAAATTCAGCAATATATGTTAAAATTGTCAAGATTTGTTTCTTTTATAATCAGGGTTCAAACTGAGTTTCAATGTTTTTTAGCAAAAAAAAATGCTAAAATTGGAGAAAAGGCTTTAGTAAAATGCTAAAGGTTAATAAATAGTGAATCTGTCTACTATCTTTCTAACTGCCTTTATGTATTTCATCACCTGTTGAAAGCTAAATTCCAAATTCAGCCTTCACATCTTGAAAGAAATAAATTCATAGTAGGTAACATTTTCTTTTTAAATTAAAGTACAAAATTTAGAATTGTAATTCTCATTAAAAGAGTACAAGTTTTTTAAACTCATTAATAATGGATTTATTGGAGGGATTTTATACCCAATAAGACAATATATTGTTGAATTTAATAGCATTTTATGTACATGTTGGCTACGATTTATAAGATTAAGTTAAATCTCCATATATTATTTCTCTAAGCCGAATCCTATACCCGGTCGAAACTCGCTCATTTCTTTATCGAATTGCAAGAAAATTTATGATTTTGAAGCTTATTCCGCGGGCTATTGACGAAAATTAGACCCACCCTCTAAAAAGTGTCGGTTCGTTTTTTATTCGAACTTCAATTTTTGGGCACAAAATTGACTCTATCTAGCGAAATAATTGTCGTATCGTCTCCATTTTGATTTCATTCGAAAGATTAAAAAAAATGCGTTCTTTAGAACGTTTCTCCGCTAGCGCCGCGTAACGAGAATCTCGAAAATCCACATTTAAGCGACTTATAAGCGATTGAAGTTTGAAAAAGTTAAATTTTTTGCTCAACTGTTAAAATCGTTATACCATTGTTGTTCAAATCAATTTTAAATGCGACATTTCAAGCCAAGGCTTAGCTCGGTAAATCTTAATTGTAACTTTTATTGTTTCAAAATACTATGGTAGTTTTGCGACAACGTTGGTATTTAGTTTAGTAGTAGCCTTGGGTATTTGATTTTAATATAGGGTATCACTTTTGTAGTAGTTGTAAAAGTGAACGTGTCTTTGATCTCTTTGAAAAGTTGTCAGAACGACGGCAGTTGATGGCGATGTTGTGCAAACGTACAAGATTTTACAATGCCAAGGAACAGGGTACCAACAGGCAGACTAACAGGAAGGTGTCTACTACCTAGACAATATTAGACAATTCAACAATGCTTTGACCTTCGCTTCAGTCAAAGCGGACTCAGTTAACATTCCTGGCAGAGGTCCATATTGTTTTAAACTACATGGTCAAGTGTACCATATGATCGGGAACTTGCAACCTCTGGCAGGGACTACTTACCAACTTACGCTGAACTTTTCTTTATAGATTTCGACACTGCGCTGCAACATCGGGCGGATAATGAAGCCAAGAAAAATTGTCGTATTAAATTTTAAGTTTAGAGTTTTTTTGTTTTTTTTTCTGCGGAATTCCGCACGGGTCACCTAGTATCATCATACTTGCTTTCTCTCTGAGACAGAGGCGGATACAAGGGAGGGGTGATGGGAGCGATCGCCCCTCCCTTGAAGGACTCTTATCCAGCAGTTTTTTGACTTCAAAGTTCAAAAAAGGCAATTTTAGATGATCTTCCATGATACTATGAGTAATAGTTGGGATTCGGGGCTCTGATCTGGAATTTTTTCGAAATTGAAGACCGAAAATTTGTAATAAACATGTGTCAACCAGGACATGTGGTTAAAAAAAGGGGCAAGTAGAAGAGAAAAAAAGAAAAGAAAAGAGAAAACAAACAATCGCCCCTTCCCATGGAACAGTTCTGGATCCGCTCTTGCTCTGAGATCGTGCATTGTTTTTTGTTCTTATTTACTGGAGCAAAAAAGTGAAAATTGCCTTGCTTCCTTTTTGCAATTTAGATAGTATTTTCGCATTTTGGGAAAAATGCGACCTTAGCGGAAACCGTTCACCCCAAAACAGAATACTTTATGATGTTCTGCAATGTAAAATCATTTAACCAAAATTGCTCTGCAAGTACTTCAAGCTCTGTAAGTATAGAAACATCTGTTTTTTAAAAATTGATCCCAAAATCAAAACTGAGTCATACACGTCCATGAAAGGAATATTTGTTTATTTGCTCAGTACACAGTCTTAACCCTCCGCGTACGGCTCCAGCGATTTCAGCGGGGTATCAGTTTCGTCCCCGACCACGGGCCACGTGAAAATCGCGGGCGAAGAATTTTTTCTCCCTATTTCAATACGGATTGCGCTATTTTCCCATGTAGGTTAAAAAAACATCATTTGATGCTTATTTTCGCTGCTAGATGGCACTAGAGGATTCTAGATTTTTTTTTCCCTCTTGCTTGTTTTTTCCCACGCATTATTGTGTGTGTGCTTTTTTTTGTCTTTCGCGCGAAAAGCATTTATGAAAGATATGGATTTGCCGAGTGTAAGCGGTGGAATTAACCAAAATTTCTGGAATATTTTTTGAGACAAATTGTTTAAAAATTATATTCATGTATTCATCTGAAAATAAAAATATCGCGTGAATTTTTTAACTTATAAACCATGCCCACTGAAATAGCGGGTGCCGTATTATACATACTTTGAAAGCGGAAAAGCTATTAAAATTCTTGGATTATTTTAAAACAGTTAATAAATATGTGAATTGTAACATATGTAGATAAAGAAAATCTAAAAAAATCGCCCCGTATTTCAGGACCGGAAAGTATAAAAACTGAGCCGTACGCGGAGGGTTAACTGGAAAGAAAAGCATGAAATTAAGATTTCAAGTTCACATTCTTGACGGAAAATGAAAAACCCTGTACTATGCTTCCATTCTTGGCTGCTGAAAGAGCTGCCTCTGTTCCTCCAAACATCCAGGAACTCTGAATGCTTTGAAACCACATTAAAAACAATGTTTTTAGAATAACAGCAAATGGCCAATAGTACAACCAAGTGATGGCTACACAAAGATGTTGAATGTAAAATTTTTTGCCTTATATAGCTAATCATTAATGGATCGGTCTTTAAAGAGGGCAATTAAGGGAAAACAAGTTCGGCCAAAGATAATTTTCTTCAGAAATCTTAGGTTTTCTGCACAAATATCTTTTACAAAACATGTAATTTTGAAGCAAATTTCACAGATTTTGTGCCGTAGGAATTACATCGAAAGTTCCTGCAAATGTCGCAAAAATTCGACCTTTTAATTTTCTGCTTAGTAAGCAGAAATTGTGCTAAATTTCTCAAAAATTATATCTTTAGTGATAAAAACTTATTGCAAAAAAGCTGCTTTCTCTGCAGAAAATTTTTTCTCACATTTGAACAGAATTATTCTGCAGTTCAAGTATCTGTTCTGCGACGTACGTTCCAAATTTAGCAGTATTCTTCTTTGAGGACCGTGCATAATACACATATGGGCATCCCAAACATCCCCATTGGTAATCTTATGTCTTACGGAAGACATTGTAGCATAAGGTTCATCATATTTGAGCTTAGAATGATGATTTGAAAAAAAAATTTATTAAGTCATCAAAACTTATTAATAAAAAGAATTAAATGTATGTACTTTTCGAGCCATGTTTTTGTCCTATTTTCTTTTTTAATAAAGTCATGCAAACTAAAAAACAGCTGTGCTAGAGAACTTTTCTGAGGGGTTGCCCCCCAGGGATTTTTTTACACATGCATACAGGCCTCCTATATCTCCTATATTTCCTAATTTTCTCAGTTTGTCAGATAGTCTCAAATCAAGAAAGTTTTTTTTTTAAATTTATTTTTAAACTCATGGGGGGTCCGCAAAGTTAGTAAATATTCTGGAGAGCAGAAGTCAGGACTTTGGGAACCACTGCTCTATATTATTTAGGTCTGCCCTCCACTGTAACTACACCCCACCTGAGTAAAAATAGACAATGTTTTAAAAGTACAAATACATACATTAAAAAGAGTTTAAAACTCAGCATACAGCTGTTTCAGGGCTATACCGTGCAAGCCCCATCATCAGTGCATAAAAATACAAAGAAAAAGACGGGTTCACATTGATAGTCTTTGGCATGTGCACTTGCAATGCTACATATTTTTACTTTTGAAACACTGTCATTTTTTAATCATTTCATAGTACAGTAACCCCTCGTTATATCGCGCTTGTTCGGTGACAACAGAAAAGGCGCGATATATCCGAAAACGCGATATAACCGAGGTGGTAAAAAAGTAATGATTCAAGTTAACGTACAAAGTAGTGGCATGCGTTCCTTAAAAATATTAGTTTATAATCATAGTAGGACAATCTTTTTAGTAAAAACAAAAGAAAATTTGCTGATTAAGTGTCCTTTTAAAATAAATAGTAATAATAATAATTTTTAATATTTCTATTGCTTTATAGAGGAATACTAAACGAAAGTTGCAGCTTAAACTAACGAAATCAGATGTAGAGAAAACTTACCAGATCTAGTCATTGTTAGAAAAAGAAGAAAATACTTCCCTCAGAAATAAAACTTTTTTCTATGATATCAAATGTAAAGAAGCATTTTTAGAAAAAATATGTATAATAATTCGGGAGACAAATTAAAAGCGCGATATAACGAGGGGCGTTGTAACGAGGTGTTACTGTATAAAGTTTTTCGACTGTTGTTTTACAATACATCCTACCTTTTTTCCCTCTAGGTTAATGGTTGAGTTCATGTTGCAAAGCCATATCTCTACCCTTCAACCGACTCCATATCATTCGCAAAGCAAGTCGCCGCAAGATAATCAAGATAGACTTCCAGATCTTCAGCATGCTGTTTAGCAGGGCCCAGAACTTCAACGCGGGCAGTAGGCCGGACCCCCTGATCCCCACGACGTCCGCCGGACGTACCGAGAATCCCACCGAAGGTCACAAGCTGTGCGACAAAGAGCACGAGCAGCAGATCGACAACTCCAACACCGTTTTGGAGAAGATCGCGAGCCTGTACGCAGAGCGACTGCTCAGTGATATTACTTTAGAAGTTGGTGGCAAGCAATTTGCGGCCCATCGCCTTATACTTTGTGCTTCCAGTGATGTTTTCCAGGTATGTTGTGATTTTAGTAGAATTCTAGCAGTTATTTTAACCTTTAGGAGCCTGGCGGTACACATGCTGTACCGTAACTATTTTTTTAGAGGACGGGGTTGGTATTTTCACTCCCTTTGGAGCTGCGGATTTTTTCAAGAATTCATGCGTCTGATACGACAGTTAATCCCTTCTCTTTTCAATGGAAAAGAAATCTGTGGTTCAACTGTCGTACTACCTGTGTCGAAAGAAAAATTTCCAAAAAACAGCCCAGATCGAAAAGGTTAATGCATGCCAGCATCCTATTTTATGTAAACTTGTTATTTAATGTGGTCTGGAAGTGGTAATTGCAAAAAAGTTTATCTCAGAAATTTTGATATGCAAGTTTGCTTTAGCTTGTTCGCTTAACCCTTCGAGTGGCGGTGACGTAAAATTCCGCTTTTAGACACTTCACTGGGTGAATTTACCATCTAGAATTTTAGAAAAAATACCAATAAAATTAGGAATTAATTATTCAACTCAAGTTGATTTCAAAATTCCAACTTAATTACTTGGAGGGTTTAAAAAAAAATAATTGGTCCTAAAATATACATGGCATGTAAAGGGTTAAGAATCTAACCAGGTATGGAGAAACATTACTTACTGTTTTAAATTACTCTTCAGTGAGGTAAAATCTTGCTTTGGTGTTCATTAGTACATGAATGCTTCAAGAAATTAAAGAAAAGATACCCCCCATACTGAAAGTTTAGTTTAAGTTTATTTTATTTTTGAAATGAATTCTCTCATTCCATATTTTTCATGTGTATGCAAATGAGGCATTTTTAATTTAATCATTGTGTTTTCAAATCTGGCGTTTTTAATTTAGTCATTGTGTTTTTAAATCTAAAAGTTTTTTTGAAGAGGATTAATGTTTTTGAATACATTAACTTTTTAAATTTTGTTTATTAATTTTGTCAGAAAAACGTACATATTGATTGCATTTTATACTTTTCTGTTCAGCTTTTGTGCCTATTCAGTGGATCAGTAGATAAATAACTGATAAGAATGCTCCTATACCAGGAGTGTAGAAAATTTTCCATACCCAATGTTTTTCCAGAACTTAACATTTGTTGAGAAAATTCTACCAGACTATTTACATCTAATTTAGCTGAAAATTATGCAGGAATGCGTAGAAAGATGTGTTTGATATGCCTAACCAATGTGGGCTCCCAAATTTCATGCATAAAAAGTAAACCAGCAAAATGTAAAAACTTAGCTGATTTTTTTTAAATTGAGAAACCAATTTTTAATTATTTGTGAACCTAGTGAAATGTCCCTGCAAGACATCCAAATTTAACATTTTTTAACTGAAAACTTCCTTTAACCCTAGTTCAGGCATTCTGAACTTTTGTCCATACATCCTTAATTGATCGTACATTTTAAGCAGGACAGTCCCATTTTCAGGTGTCCTGTCGTCCCAATACATGAAGAAATGTCCCTTTTTCTGAAGAGTCAGAACAGAATGCAGAATGCTTCAACCAAAAGTCTTCCGGTTGGGGCTGCTAATGCATTTCCATACCAATAAATTAAACTATGCGCTACATAAATATTAAATATGTTTAATGTTTGCCTGGGCTTTTTTAATGCAGTCATAGAAAACATATTTTTGGTTTTGACTTAGTTGTTGGTTAGCAAAAAAGAGCTCAATTATAAATCAAAGTTATATTGATTTTAAAAGTGAAGAGTATGAAACTTTTTATTTAAAATCAGCACCAAATGTACTCATGCAAATTTTTACATTAAAATATGCACCAGTTCTTCACTTTTAAATGTTCATTCTGTTTTTTGTCTGCTGTAAAGTGTTGAAAAATAAGTGTGGTTGAGGAGGTGCATGTACGTGTTAATACCTAAAACAAGTAAGTATCCTGTTTTTGGGGAAAGAATGATCACCTTATGCATACTAAAAATCTAATTCATCCAAAGTTACCTTTATTTCTTCATATGTACGAAAGAAAGCCGAGTTACAATAATAATTCTTATTAATAATTATTGTTTAAAAAAGAATTAAAAAACTATATCATCATGCCATTTTGAAATTCATTTTGGCTGGACACCCTAATAATATCTCATTTGAAAATTTTCTGCTGTATATTCTACAGGTTATGTTGATGAATCCAAATTGGAGCGAATCTCAAGAGACCAAGATCTGCCTGCAGGAGGATCCAGCTTGTGTGCTAGTGTTCCCAGATTTCCTCAAGTATCTGTACACTGGAAAGTTGCACATAAATCACTTCCTGGTCTTGCCTCTGGTGACTCTGGCTGACAAGTACAATGTCAAGGACTTGGTCCATTTGTGTGTGGACTACATGTGTAGGCACGTTGTTTCTGCCACTCGACACAACCAATTGGTGAGTCTTTTCGTTGTGTGAAAGCACATTTCTGTTTTATGTGTTGCCCTAGTTCATTTTAACCCATTAGTGCCTGACATTTGTTTTTCCAAAGATATTTTGTATACTGGTTCTAAACAGTGTTTAATGGGCAGGAAAAATAATAAAAAAAATATTATGTAAAAAATATTTTTTTTTTATTCAGGAAAGAAAAATAGTCCCTTAAAAGTTACGATAGACCCCAGAGGGTACATACTTTTTTTACTAAAATTTTTTTCTGCCTACGATATAATATTTAAAAAGACATTTTACAAGAAGAAATAAAATCAGCAATTAACATAAACTGAAAGCTGGGAATAACTTTGAAAACTTGGCTTTTTTTCTTGAGATTGTGAACGATGTCATTTTTGATAAAGATCATATTAAAACTGCTACAGAACACACTTTACAATGGTTATGGGCTGCAATCAGTTAATAATGAGTTGAAACAATGCCAAGGTACTCATTGAACACTAATTTTTGGTTCAAATGTTCATTTTAGGGGAATTTAAAACCTTTTTCGGACCGTCCCTAAAAAGAGACGTTAGGCATTAATGGGTTAAATCTTGATGATTATTTATTTATTGTTTTAAATCACTGCCATGGTTGGTCAAAGCTGTGTTGAAATTACTCATTTTTTAATACAGTACTTTTTTTGTCTTTTTAATGTTTTTTGCCTTCAAATAAATCAAGCCGTTTAGCATGTTTTAAATTCTGATTAAAATGAAAAAAGAAAAGGAAAATATTTAAATTAAGTCATCAAAAATCAGCTGCCAAATAAAAAAACAAACAAAGCCAATAGCATGAGATATTCCTTTAAAATAATCGAATTAATGAATGAAATAGTTTTAAAAGTTCCAGTAATATGTAAAACAAGCTTCCAAATAAATACATCGAGTGTTTGAAAAACAATTAAAATATTCAAAAATGTATAACTTAAATATGAGGATCAAATATCGTGGTGGTGAACCATATTTTTTTCCTTTTGCCTAGTTAGAAGTCGTTAAGTAAACAAATCGAAAAGCGCCATTGAAACAATTGTCTTACCTGTTACAAAAAAAAAAAAAAAAAACAAATTTAGATAACTACACTTAAATTCAAGTTATTTATGTGCTCAAACAGCAGTAAAATCTGTTTTTTAAACACAAATTCTTCAACAGCTTGCTCCATATGTTCAGAATTTGTTTATTTTCAGTATATCACTTGGTCTTTCTTAATTAAATAGAAATGTGTATTTGGTGTTAGAGAAAATAGTTTAAATCTAGACGTCATGATTTAATTGACTAGGACCAGCCTAGAGCTGGGCCCAGAGCCTGTACATAGTCGTCACACTTGTATTTGTACTGTATGATTGCGCCTAGTATAAGTTTCTAGGCGCGAAAATGAACAACCTGGGTTTCGATAACAATTGAACCTTACCAATATTGTGGACTCTCACTAGTGTGCTAAATTTATTTTAGCTACCAGTTTACTGAGGATATCTGCCTCCAGCTGGGTTACTTATCGTATATACTCGCGTATAGGTCGATCTCGCGTATAAGTCGACCCCCCTATTTTTAGAAGGAAAAATTGGGAAAAAATCGAAAACCCGCGTATAAGTCGAGACCGCACTTTCTGAAACGATCGGGAACGTTTTGCCGCGATTTTTGAACATAAGTGTTTTGAAAAGAATAAAAATGAAATGCGCTGAACATTCTTGTGTTAAAAACAGCACGATTGTTATTCTTTTTCACAAAAAGGGTTTATTTTTGCGATTGCGATTTTTGTAAATCGGGACCGAACTGGAAACGTTTTACCGAGATTTTTGAATATAAACGTTTTAAAAAGAAGGAAAATGAAATACAGTGTGCATTCTTATGTTTAAAATAGCAAGATTGTTATTCTTTTTCACAAAAAGGGTTTCATTTTTGCGATCGCGATGTTTGTAAAGGGTTCGATTTTACGATCGCGGTTTTTGTAAGGGTTCGATTTGGAGGTTACAATTTTTGCTATCTGTTGCTTTTATTTTGCATTATTATCAATTGAAATTTTGCGATGTAGCCATATTA
Organism: Uloborus plumipes; assembly: GCA_038373865.1. Lineage (NCBI taxonomy): Eukaryota > Metazoa > Arthropoda > Arachnida > Araneae > Uloboridae > Uloborus > Uloborus plumipes. The sequence goes on along the minus strand of JAXGGA010007230.1, from coordinate 17,944 downwards.
CATTCTGCAAGCAAAACTGCAAAATAGCAAGCTACAAATAATGTTTAAGTAAATAGGAAATGTTATAAGATTGGTATATTAAAATAAATATATATTTACAGTATCAATCGCACTGAAATTAACCATTTCTAAATATTGCTCGTTAAATAAGTCCCATTATTAGTTTCTATCCTCGTGACAACATTGGTAAGGTGAAAACATCTTATGTACCTAATTTAGAAATTTTTTTGACTATAAACACTTTCTAGTCTCTAACTATTGCCAAAATCAATTTTTTTTTATTTCACCCGTTAGCGATTGTTGGCTCAGATAAATATAAAAATCATTAGAAGGCAATAAATTCCATACTTACTCCAGAGAAGCCTTGGTTCAAAATTTTCAATATGATTACAATCAATATTGTTGCTGCATGGCACCAAATTTTTGCAAAAATGGGTTGAAAATTTAATCATTTAATGGGGAAATGACATAAAATTAACTGTTTTCCATAATAACTTTTTTAAACTAAGCTTTTTAGAAATAAATTATAGCTTATCCTGCTCCCTGTTACTGCAGCTATCTACGGTGAAAAAATGGTTAAAATCAGTCCAGTAGTTTGGAAGATTACCCCGGACATACGTTTTCAAAAGTAGTCTTTTATGTATATAGATTTCACAATCAAACCATGCAAAAATACAGTAGAATGTATGAGTATTTACTTCTTTAGCATTTGTTTAAAATAGTTGGTCTCTGAATCGGAAAAATCTTCTCGTTGTTGTTCGGGAAAAATTTTCGGAAATTCTGCCCCTCGTATAAGTTGACCCCCTAGTTTTCAACTTCATTTTTTGGACTAAATTTCTCGACTTATATGCGAGTATATACGGTACTGTCCATTTCAGACTGTTGAGTCCATAACATAGACGAAATTGAATTCTATGAATGACATAACCTTACTGTCCGTATATTCCAGTGAACTACATAATAGGTGATTAACCTGCAGGACAGTAGTGCTTGGATATGAGTCATTCTTCACAAATCATTTTAACTTCTCATTTCACATTATGATGTAAATTTTTTTTTTTTAATACTTCAGTAAAGCAAATTAATTAATTTCTTTATTATTGATTAGAAAAGACTCAAATGTGCTGGATCAAAAATATAAACCTGGAAGTTTTAAAAATAAACAAAATCAAAATAATAGAAATGTTTTAGTGCGTTTGAATCTCTTGTACATCTATGTTTTAGATAATTTGTCCATATGTATTTTTTTTTTTTTTTTTCAATAACGTTTTGTCTTCAAAATAACTTTGCTTTGTAGGTTTTGTGGCTTCAGTACACACTAAACTGTAACCATAGGCTTGTATATAAAGCTTGTGCTAGTTTTATCACTTGGAATTTTGAACTTGTTGGCGAGATGGAGGATTTTGGCACATTGGAAACGGATGTTCTAGTTAGTTTTCTGCAAAGATCCGACTTGGTCATCAGTGACGAAATTTCTGTGTATCAGTAAGTAAAAGTTTTTTTCTGGTTCTCTCGTATGATGTTGCAACATAAGCAGTATTTTTACTAACTTATTGTTCATATTTTTAAGAATAAAACAGTTTTATTTTTTAATGAATTCAAAAAAAAAAGAGAGATAGACACCTGAGTAAAACCATATTTTTAGATATTGTTAGATTCAGGTTTGAACTTTAAACAAAATTCTAAACTAAAGTGGGGGGTTCCTAAAGTGGGTGCTGAGGCAACCTGGGGTGACAGAAAAATAGGCAAGAAGTGGCCTAAAAGTGTCCATGGTATCAAATCTTTGTTGTTAATGAAGCAAAAAATGCAGAGGCTAATTATGAAATCTTACCTGGTTTCAAATATTTTATGTCAATATAAGTGATAGCAAATGTTAGTGGCCTTATTTCTCTATAACAAGAACCTTAAAATGATTTTCTTTCAATTGGTAAATATTTAATGGGATACCTGTACTACCTACAGGGGTGCCCATCCCCCCTAAGCTCAATGGCGCAAATCCCCCCCCAAAAATTTTTCACAACCCTCTTGTGATTTTTATTTTTACCCCTCTTTTTTATTTTATTTATTTTTTTAAATATTATTTATTTTTAAATATTATTTATTTATTTATTTCAATTATTATTTTTTTAAATAGATTATTAATTTTTTAAAAGTTTGAATTGTGCACAGAATAGAGTATTTTTTTCCCCTTCCCCGACATTCCTAGCACACACACACACTCACACACAAAATAAATAAGTAAATAAACAAATAATAATTTAAATTAAAAAAAATGAATTAATGAATAATTTTTATTAAATAAATCTGTAAATAATTTAAATTAAAAAAATTAAGTAATAAACAATTTAAATAAAAATATGAATAAATAAATAAATTAGTTTGAGAAAATCCCCCCCAAAAATTTTAATGGCCCAACTTGCCCCGTAATCCCCTCCTGTGGGCACCCCTGACTACCTACATACTCTTTTTTTTCCCCATCAAATTATGCAAGTGTGGAAGTACAATGCTTATCTGTCCGTGTCTATATCATGCAATCATTCTTACAATAAATGACTAAGGGGGGGGGGGGGGCATAAGAAAATTCCAATTATTCAAAGGGTGCCACATTTTGGAAAAGTTTTGGAACCCCTGTTCTCAACCATATAAGTAAACTCAGTGTGGATGTGAATTAAGAATTGCTTTAGATGAGTTATAACTTGTTAGCTATGTGATGTGTCTTGTTCATTACAATTTAAGCTATAACTTCTAAAGTAATACAACTTAATGTATTAGCAAATGCGTAAATAAGTTTTACCACCGATTAAGTAGATTTGGTTTCCATTTAAGTATGTACGAGGTTACGGTTTGCAAAATTTCATGATTAATTGGTTCTTAACTCCATATTCTGTTTACCATTTTTACTCATATAACAAACCATCATTGAGAGCTCTTTTGTACATGGGCCATTCTGACGAAAATGGTATAAATCATGTCCGAAACTTTAGAATTTTTTAAAATCAATTTTAATAACTAGCACCCATTGGGTGTATTTTTTATTGGTTCTCCATTTAATTTTGTGCCATCAAGTATCAATTGATTAGGTATAATCCATTTAGAAATGACACAAAAAAAATATCTTTGTCAGAAGAAGGAGAAAATGACATGCGACAGCTTCAAATTGCTGGAATTTTAAATGCGATTTAAAATTAAACTGAAATGTAACAACAAAATAAATGACACTGCACTGCACAAAAGATGCTTCTGACACCATTCCTGCAGATTATTATGCAAGCGAAAAAAAAATTCTCTAAAAAAACGCTATTATTTATCCATGTCCCTATATTTTCTATGTTTCGAATTCTCCACTCTGTTACAAGCCTTTTGGAAATAAAATAAACAATTGCATTTAATCTGATATATTTTTAAAAAATATAGGTGTATAACTGCCGTGATTAGCTTGCTACATTGAATTATGTAGTCAACAACCGGGGTGAGCCTAATTCTTTTCTTACAATAGTTAATTTGAACTGTTGGATGACCACTCTGTTAGAGCCGATTTCATGATGAAAAAAATAGATTTTTTCTTGAAATTGCTGACAGACTTACAGTTTTAGGCTGTTTATTCCAAATTTATGCTTGTTCTGTGATTCTAACTTTTCCTCGTGATTATACAGACATTTTTATAGGCTTATTTCTCCACTCTGTTAAACAAAGTGATCAAAATATTTAAAATGCTTTCATAAATGAGTCATGTACTAGTTATTTACACTTCATTATATACAAATAAATGGAAACTCAATAAAAAAATATTGATTAGTTGGTGAAAATTATTTAAATTGATAATCTTAAGTAAAGAGTTTCAGACATGATTTGTACCATTTTCGTCGGAATGACCCACATGGATACTTTGTTTACTTTGAATTTCTGGCCTGTAAACTCCGTTTTGATTTTTAAAAAGTTTCTTTATCCTATTTAAATGTTAAAGCCAAATCAAACAGATAAAATACGTTTTTACTTCAAAAACTTGTTCTTGTATTAAAATGTATCTCTTCGTATATTTCATCATTACTAGATGATCTCATGCCGAGATGCTGAGCATCCAAGCTCTAGTGTGTCTTTAGAACCCTAAAAATGAAATGGGACAATCGGACAATCTGTTGGGCACCACTATTGTGCACTATTCAGGCTGTCAATTCTTGGGGTGTAATAACCCAGCCGGGGGGGAGGGGGCTGAGTATTCCGTAGGACAAATTGGCAGTCTGGAAGCCGTCCTTTTGACAATTTTGAATATTTACCTTTAAAATGCTGATTTTTAATTCATCTCAGAGCAAATTTTATAGCAGTTGACTGAAAGTATGAGCAAGAACTTGGAACAGTTTATATGGTTTTTTGATGAAGTATATTATATAAGTCATGCTTTTTTTTTACTTTACAAACCAATGTTGTTTCAAAGTAAAAGCAATTGTAATGACATAGCAATAAATACCCAATTGCAGGGTGTACAATTATTTCATAATGCAGCATTAAATAATAAATAGTTTTAAAAATGTTTGCATTTAATGAATGTAATTATTTATTATCTTTTTTTCAAATGTATACAGGAGTGCCCATAGGGGGAATTATGGCGCAAGTTGCGCCATCAAAATTTTTGGGGTTGGATTATTTTTACTGATTTATGTATTTATTTGAATTATTTTTTAATTTATTTTTTAATTTAAATTATTTACTGATTTTTTTAATAAAAATTATTCATTAATTTATTTTTTTTATTTAAATTATTTCTTTCATTTCTTTATTATTATTTATTTATTTATTTTTGTGTGCGTGTGTATGTGCTTGGAATGCCTGGAAGGGTAAAAAAGCGATTCTATTCTGTGCATAATTCGAACTTTTAAAAAATTAATAATATGCAAAAAAATAACAGTTATAATTTAAAGAAATAAGTAAATAATAAATAAAGAATAATAAAAAAAATAAATAAAATAAAAAAGAGAGATAAAAATGAAAAGCACAAGAGGGTTGTGAAAAATTTTGGGGGGAATTTGTGCCATTGAGCTTGGGGGGGGGGGCTCCCCTGAATGGATAAAAAACACTCATATTCTTAATACAAGCACAGTAATATTTCTCTCACGCTGGCAATGTGTGGCAACGCACAAAGGTCTGGCAATAAACTGCATATTATTGTACTTTGGGGTTTACTTTCAAGTAAATTAATTAACTTCTGCTGTAGCTGTGAAACAATGTCAATTATTTCCCAAGCTATGTTTCTTAGCGAAATATATTTAGATTCAAGTTTTGTTCAAAGCTCTTCCTAAGATGTTTGTGGGTGGCACACCCCTTGCCCCCTTACATCTGGAACCCCCTATGTTGGGCATGCCTACCTTTACTAGGGACATTCCATAGAAAAGCTGTTTGTCCTGATCATTACAGTATGATATTTCATTCAAAAACTTTTTATATTTATTTTTAAAACTTGTAATACACACCTGATTTCTTAACCTAAGAATTTATACTTGTTTGTGTGATTCTTTAGGCAAAAAACTTTCATTACATTTTAACTATTACTTTCATAGGGTAAGTGCTCCAGTAGTCGGCCAGTCTCCAGTAGTCGGCCACAATGACATAAAACTCCTCATAAATAGTACATTTTTATTTCAAAATCAGATATGACGCATTCATACGTTCATGTACCTATTCTCAATCATCAACCAGTGGCAGTTAAGTTTTGGGTACTTTTTTGAATTAGTAATGAGTCATTTCATTTTGAATGGTGTGCCCGTCATCCAAGATTGCGATTCTGCTTATTTTTCAGCTAAGATGATTCTGTGGCCGACTACTGGAGCATTTACTAGTGTCGACAACAGCTTGGATTTTAACATTTTTTTTTTAAATTTCTGAAACAAGTTGGTGATTCACTATCAGAAAGGTTCATTTTAAAGTTTTACCTTGTTTTTGTTGCTGTATTGATAGCTGAAAGTTCTAGGTTAGCCAAGATCCACAAAAGATCTCTTAAATGGCCTACCGCTGGAGCACTTACCCTACTACTATTTGTTTTTTTTTTAAAATAACACTTAAGTCAAGCAAAGTATATTTTTAGGAAAGCCAAGTATATATTTAGCAAATTTGCAACAGTATAGATTGAGATGATATTTTGATAGCATTTGAAAGTCTAAAATTGAGGCCCAAAAGTGTCCTGACAGGTATTCAACATGTAATAAAATATTACAGGGTTCCCACGGTCCTTAAAAGTCCTTAGAAACTCCTTATTTTTCATTTTGAAAAATAAGGGCCCTTAAAAGTACTTATTTTTGATTCAAGGTCCTTAAAATTATTTTTAAGTCCTTATTTTGCACTACTGCTAGAAATTTAATGATTTGAAATTGCTAGCAAGAATGAAAAAAATATTCTTTCAACTTTTCTTTTTTACTGCTTTGGGATCCTGTGTTGGTATCTAAATATTCTCAGTGTGAGCAAAGAAAATAAGTGTATATGTGTTAGGGAAGGGAGAGGGGGTAGTTGTCTAGAAAATATCCACTCGCCGTTTGGAGTTTGCAAAAAATATATATAGACATGAACTAATAGATGCTTTAATAAGGGAAAAAAAGCCTTTTAGCTCTATAAATTCTTTGTCCTCTCGTATTTTTCCGTCTGTAATCCATATCACAATGATTTATTTTAAAACAGTGGTGCTCAACCTAAGTATAAAAAAGCATAGTCATTTGTAGGTTTGACAAATCCTTTTCAACTAGTTCCTTCAGAACAAAATATGTTTGGAAGCAAATACTGACAATGTCAGTATTTGCCAGTATGACATGTCAGACATGTAAATACTGAATTTTTTGAAGAATTATTTGTTTGGCGACAAAAAAAAAAAAAAATCTGGTATGGACCCCACACTACTTCCTTTTACATGTAAATTTCTTAGCAGTTGCCTTAAAAAAGTGTTAAAAAAGTGCTTAGAGTGAGCAAGGTAACAATTCAAATATTTACTCCCCTAATCTGCCACGAAACAATGCAAAAAATATTTTACAATGGTTAATTTTCTAAATATTGCTGATTTTAATATCATTCAGTGAATTTTTCGCAAAATATCGCCAAGTTGAACCCAAATTCAAAAAAAAAAAAATTTCGCCAAATTTGTCAAAATCTTGGCGAAATATCGCCAAGTGGTCGCTCCAATTCATATCACTTGAGTCTGTATTGAAATTAACACTGATTTACCCCTAAAAAGGGGTAAAACATCCCCTTGGGAACATTCAAATTCAACCACAAGGGGAGGTGCACAACTAGACCATCCTCAGAGCCTACATACCAAGCTAGAAGCTTCTACGGCATATAGTTTTTGAGTTATGCGACGCACATACAGACGTCACGAGAAAACTCGTCGTAACTAACTCGGGGGTGGTTGAAAAGGATTTTTCGGCTGCTTATATGTTGGTAGGTACATATGCACGTGCTGAAAGGTCGAAAAAACTACTGAACATTCATTCGAGGGTGAGCAAAATCAAAATTTAGACTCAAATTTGAGTGATATTTTTTTTTTTTTCGCAATCACAATACTTCCTTTACTTCGTAAAAGGAAGTAAAAATGCAGGAGCTTAAATCTTTAGTATTTTTGATCTCTAATCATATTGAAAGTTTTCTAGATAGCATCGTAAAACATGGAAAAAGAAAGAAAATTACTTACTAAGAACTGTTATTTTCACTACTTAATTCTTATTTTAGGTAATAAATTTTTTGCAACGATTTCTTAGAAACCAGTTTCTCAATATTAGAATAATGATGTAAGCAGCTACATGAGTCAGCTTTGCAAGCTGTAGGCACCACTTTAAAATCATGTTTTCATGGCTGCCGTCTGTAGGACGAAATTCCGTCTTTTGTAAATTTCGTATCATTTGGGACTTTGTTTCGGGAAAAAAATTAATTTAGCTTCGAAAATTACCTCATTCATATTTTTAAAAAAAATAAATAAAATAGAAGCAACTGTTTTTCTGGTTGCTCCTTGAAGACTACATTAATGAAATAAAATTATTTTAATCATTGTTACATTAATCCAGTAAGTTATATTGAAGCTGTTTATTCTAGTGTATCTTGTAGCCAAGAATCTTTTACCTGAAATATTTTTTGTTATATAGAATCTTTTAATATGATATGAACTGACAGTGTGATGTTTTTTTCTTCAATAACAAATTTGCGTAAAAAACCCGCTATAGCGGGTAAACGCGAACCCTGTTTTTAATAAAAGTGAAGAATTTTTCCGCTTAGACCATTTTGGAAACTTTGGCATATATGTCCTGAATTTTAGCCCTGTGTATGTAGTTAGGTTATAGTAAAAGTGATTAATTCACTTTTACAAAATTAAGTTTTTATCATAATTTTACCAAAATCTGAACTATACTGAAGTAAATAGAAGTAGCCTCAAATTAGAATTCCTTGCCTTTTATTGAAATCCGTTTTAGCATTTTTGTTTCATTGAGAAAGATAGTAAATTGACCCTTTTTTTCCTCATTTTAACTTGATGTATTTGTATACGACATATTTTATATTTTTTTTTTCTGCAAAACGCAGCCTCAAAGATTCTAGTGCATCTTGTACTCAAAGCTAGTACTTTTCTGTCCAGTGTTTGATGTAAAATTGCCGCTAGCCTTGGAATTGTCATGAAGAAAGAGTTCAGATCACAATTTTTTTATTTTGAAAATTTTTCTTAGTCTTGGGTTTGAAATGTAATGATAAATGCTTCAAAAACATTTTTTGGGGAGAAAAATGCTTGAAAATAAAGGTGTGTTTGTGCAACCTATAAAATTCATGCATATTTGTTGACTAATTAATACTTTCAAGGTCCTTACTTTTTTTGAAAAAGGTTCTTAGAAAGTCCTTATTTTTTGTTTTGAAAAAGAAGTGGGAACCCTGTATTATGTCGAACAATTGTTTAGTGAATTAAGGGTAATAAAAAATGAAGAAATCCTTCTTGTAATTAATTAGATGGAATTATTTCACATTTTCATCAAGTAAGCATAGTTACTCACATTAAAAGATTAATTCTGATCATGCACTGTTTAAAATTTTAAGATGAAAAAATTTTTGATTATAGTTACATAATATTTCAATGTCGTTATTTTTTCTCAATATCATGGGGGAAAAGAAAACTTTGAATCATTCTTATTTTTATGATGTTATTTGTGTCTATGTTTATCCACTTTTTTCACCCATTTCTTTTAAAAGGAACATTTTTATCATAATGATTACTTTTGCCTCGCTAGTAATTTTTGTAGTGAAAAAAGTGAAGTTTTTGTGCTGAATTCATTGTTAGATGAATTATTTATCTGTTACAATATGTTATCATAATGAATAACAAAAGGTTTTTGGGGCATTCAATGGGTATTTACTTGTAGAAACAATTTTTATGTCAAGAAAAAACATATGATAGTATTAGTTACTCATTTATTAGCATTTTTTTATCGTTGTTAAGAAAAGTGATGGTTTTATTATACAGGGTGTCCACTCCAATCGTGGACCAATAGCTAATTTCTAAACCGTTAGAGATAAGCATATAGTTTATTTGGGAAAAAATCTCCAAATTATGAAAGGAATTTTGTGTCTATTCAATGTTTTTCAAAAAATCAAATTTTGAAAGAGTTACGAAATTTAAATTTTTATACAGCCCCCCAGTCCTATCAATCATATTTAGTAAAACATTCTTGACACTGTAACGTTTAAAACTAAAAAAAAATCACTCTTCTACGACAAAAATTGACCGAGTTATGACGTTTTGAAAAATCAAGATTTTGCATTGTTTCATGACGTCATCGAGAGATCGCTTAAGGGACCGTATGCGAAATCCTTCAAAATCTTGATTTTTCAAAACGTCATAACTCGGTCAATTTTTGTCGTAGAAGAGTGATTTTTTTTTAGTTTTAAACGTTACAGTGTCAAGAATGTTTTACTAAATATGATTGATAGGATTGGGGGGCTGTATAAAAATTTAAATTTCGTAACTCTTTCAAAATTTGATTTTTTGAAAAACATTGAATAGACACAAAATTCCTTTCATAATTTGGAGATGTTTTCCCAAATGAACTATGCTTATCTCTAACGGTTTAGAAATTAGCTATTGGTCCACGATTGGAGTGGACACCCTGTATTAATTATTTAATGAAGAAAAAAAGGGAAACCACATTTTGCTTTTTTATTATTTTTTCCGTTTTCTCTATAAAATTAATAACCCCAAAACTTATGTTTAAGTTGAAAATGTTATAGTAAACAGACTCCGTTTTCAAAATTGATATTAGACTTGAAATTTTGTAAGACTTTATATTGTAATACTTTTCTAAAAGTTCTTGGTATGTTCTCAGTAATAATCTGTTGTGAATGTAAAATTGAAAAAATGCTTGTTTGAGAACTTTGTGTGTATTTAAAAACAATCAAGCATTTGGTTGATACTGTCAGCCCCGCTTAAACGAATACTGTCGGTTCCAAGAAATACTATTCGATTGAAGCGGGGATATCTAACATTGCTTCAATGGCATGGGAAATATTCGATTCCATGATATTTTATTCGTATAAGCGGGGTATTCGTTTATCCGTTACCCAATTAAGCAGGGCCAACAGTATCTAAAAATAAGTATTTTTGCAGTCTCTTCACATTAGCAGGCATTGTTACGAATAGTGTGAAAACTAAGTACTTTTTAGACGTCATGATGACTCTTAAGATGAGATAAATTTCAAGACATCAAAATGAAAAATTTTTAGTCTCAAAATGCTGCTAATTAATGCTTACTTCAAACACTGACAGAGAGGAGGGGGGATTGTTGTCCTATACTGACCCCTATTGTCCCCAAATGACTTACCACAAGATCATCTCATATAGATTACTAAAAGCACCCTACAGCAGCATTTCTCAACTCGCCACCGTTCTACAGAAAAACTATCTGCTCTCAGAATCTGAGAACCGGTATATATTTTTGCTTGCTCACATTAAAAATTGTGCCTTACATGTAAAAATAAAATAAAGTAGGAAAAAAAATAAAAATAAAGTAATACCTACTCATAATTTTATTTTTTGCATCAATTTTATTATTAATCCTCGAATTTTTCTATAATTTCTCACAAATGATTATTTGCTTTTGTACAATTATTACAGTAATTGTTTTCACGTTTAAATATTTTTATGATACTTCTTTAATTCTGAGTAATGTTTTAGTTATTAATTAATACATTATTAGTATTTTTTTGTGAATTATGAAAAAAAAATATATGTATCTTCATCGGTCTGTATAATGTTTTCACAAATTTCTAATGTTTTCGAGTTGTCCTCATTTTTGCCGAAAAAAAGGAGAAGGATAAAAACCTTACTGAACTACAATTTATTTTTTTCTAAAGCTTTTCACAGTTTGAGGATAAAAAAAGGTTAAGAAACGTCCCTTCTACAAAGTAAGAGTCCCACAAAATCTAGTTGTTGTGTTAGTATAAATCTAGTGCCTTTTACTCAGCTCTTCCATACTCAATCCTAGTTTTTCAAGAACCTACTATATCGTCGACAACATGCTAAAATTACGAATATGAAAATTGGCTTTTTTCATGAAAGCCAAAACAGTGCATATAATTTTTTCTCACCTGACGCCGTTGGTTATTTTCCATTTTTAATTTTTTATAGATATCTTTAAGTGTAAAACTATCGTTCGAAAGTATCATTTTAATTTTTATTATTTCTAAAATTCTAACCTGAAAAACGCGATTTTTCACATTCGTTATTTTAGCATAGTGCCGACAATATCTCCTGTGCAAATCCTAACGCTTTATGATAAAAGGTAGGGAGTTCTTGGAGAAAAGTAAGTTCTAAGTAAATATTTTTCCAAACTTTCATAATTGCACAAAATCTGCAAAAATGTCTTTTATATAATCAGACTCTTAGTACCATGTTATTCAAAGCTAATTTGTCTTTCCAAAAATACAGTTCATGTGAGCAAAAAAAGAGTGTCTTCTTAACGTAGTAAACAGCTGCAAAAAATATACAAAGGCTGTGTGAATCCAACAATCTAGGAACTGGTAACAATGTTTAATTGTAGAATGAATAAAATATCTGAGCAGGTAAACTAACATTTATGCAAAATTGTAACTTTCAGAAGTACAGAGTAATAACTTAGCTGCAGTTCTTGACCGAGTTAACATGAATTTGTCCGAAACAAATTCATTTTTAATACTTCAATTTTTGACATTAAGACTTGAGCGATCTGAGACGCTCCTAAACAAATGCTTTGTGCTTGCAGCTGCGTGGCAAAGTGGCTGGCTATCCAGGAACAAAAGCTCCGCTCCCTCCACGGGGAATCCGAAGCCCAGGCCCACTTCAAGAACCTGGTCCAGGACGTGATGTCCCACGTCCGCTTCCCCATGATGTCGCCACGGCAACTGGCCAGCCTCCTGATCCACTCCCTGACCAGCCGGTTCAAGGAGTTTTTCATCGAGCGCATGGCCCTGGCCATGAACTTCCACTCCAACCAGAACGAAGAGCGCGTCCTCAACGTCCTCCAGAAGGAAGATGGCTGCCTGCTGTTTACCCCGAGACTCTACACGGCCGAGAAGTGGAGTGCTTCCTTGTGCATCGAGAACTATCCATCTCTACCCACTTATGGCGTGAGGACGCTGGTTTTCACCACCCCGGCTAGTTTCGCCGAGTACCAGTCCAGCCACTCCTACGAGTGGACCGTGGACATCTACCCGAAGGGTGTCTGGTTCAAGAAGTTCTACCTGATTGTGTGGCAGGGTACACTTGAGATACCGGAGTCGGTCTTGAAGACGGTCCGGCTATCTCTCACCCAGAAGGACTTGGATGATGTGGCCAGGGTGGCTGTTGGCATTCTGATCTGCGGCAAACAGGACGGACTGGAGCATGTCAGGAGGGTGGTACAGAAGAACTTCGTGTTTTCCGACGAGGAACGGATGCTCAACATCAACGATCTGATTCCTTTCGAAGATCTCAACGACATGCGGGCCGGACGATCGCCCTACCTTATAGGCCCCAACTCCGATTGCCTGAAGCTGCATGTTGTGATCACTCCTTTGTGTAATTTTTAATCGGCGACTTTAGCTTGAGGATTTTTTTTTACTTGTTTTTAATGGTGGTCCCTGGTACTCCATGAAGAGTGTCCTGAAAGGCCCAGTAATAAAAAATGCTGTGTTTTTTAAGAGTGTTGAAATTTAAAATTCTACCAAATGGTTGACGTATTTTTGACAAACTGAAGGTAAGTGACAGTGAGATTTTGGGGGAATGGACAGAAACCTCGGAAAAGAATTCATAAATTGGTGAATTATTCTTTTGATATTCGATAAAAGTTCTAATTGAGCATTAAACTATAGCATAATGAGCAATGTCAAGGAAATATTGAAAACAAGGGTGGTTTTTTTTTTTTTTTCTTCAAACCAAATTTTAGTTTTCCTGATGGAAGTTTCTAAAATTCATATCAATGCTGTATATGTTCATCAGATAGTCCAATTGTATATCTTCCGATTTTCCCTGGTTAGAAAGTTTAAATTTTCATACATGATAAAAAAAAAAAAGTTTGTACTTAAGCAAGAAATAATACATTTTCCAAACAATCCCATGTCCTAACCATCCTCGCATTAGAGAAAGACTCATCAGTTTCAGTGCAACTAATCTCTTCCTTCTTTAAACGTCTTTGCACTATTCTTTGATTTTGTAGTCTTGGGTTTTGTTTTCTTTGTCCCTTCAATTAAGGTGTTTTTTTTTCTCTCTGCTTTTTCTTTTGTCAGTTAATTTTTAACTGGGGTGTCGGTTCGGATTGTACAGTGCCTCATCTTTTTTTCCTCTTCTTCTGCTGGTCCGTTTTCGTGCCCCTGCTTTTGTAAAGCTGAATGTCTTTAGATGTCCCAAGTCTACGTGTTTCGGAGGAGTGGGTTGCATTAGTAGGGATTGAAGGTTCACTCCTTTCAACGCTAGCACTAGGGACATTTTCAACACAAGTACTACCCGTACCAATGTTAAGAACATTTTCAACACCAGCATGACCCGTACTAGTAGAAGGGATTGCAGGTAGGTCTTTGTGGGTGTCTATAACCAAAATTATGGTTTGGTAAGTTGGCATAGATCGCTGGCCTATGCCAAGATACCCCAAGCTGATAGTGCCAACTAGCCCCAAAGGGATTTTCTGGAAAACACGACGGCCATACCCGAAATACAAACGACAGGGAATACAGTAAGTGCATCAATCCCCAGGCTAATAGTCACTGTATTCACCATAAACTTGGAGTGCGTGAGCAAAAATTGTAAGGGTACTGAAAACCGAAAAGTAAATTGGAAAAAAAAATTTACTCATAGGAGAAAAAAAAATCCATATTCTTCGAACGCACACTAACGTTGTGGATGACGCAGCAGGTTGCCGAATTTGTCTCATCACCACGGCAGTGCAGTGGGCACTGTGTACTAGAAAATAAAAGCACAATGCCAATGTACCCCTTATGACAAATAGCCCCGGTCTCTCCTACCCCAGAAATGTTTTGAAATTGAAGTCCTAATCCTAAGTGATAAATATTTGTAAGCCAGTATGAACAGTATAAAGTAATAAAAATCGATCACCCCCTCCCTTGAAAAGTTTTTGAATCCGCCCTTGGTAATAACGTGGAAATTGCTTTGAAAGTTCTTATTCCTGACGAAAGTTGAATAATTTTGGAAAGTAACAAATTATATTGGGCCTTTCAAGGGACTGAACATCATGGAAAAGTGTGGACCTGAGCTGGTAAAGTATGTATGTGCCTAAATTCTTTTTTCAAGATGCATACTTACTTGGAACTATACAAAAAGAGTTTTTATACTTATTTGCGCAAAATGGCTTTCTCTCTGGTGTGCAATGCATTTCGGTATTCTAAAAGTTCCTTTAGTTGAGAACAAATTAGAGTTCCTTTAGTGTGTAAGTAAGGACGTTTAGTTTTTCTTAAACTTTATATTGAAAGAGGAAGTGAAAGTGTTGGAAATAAGGTGTTTTTTCAATTTTTGCGAAGGAACGCTATTATTTTCTGTTTGTCATTCAGGAATATTTTATGATTGGTAGATTTAATCATTTCAGCACCTGAGACATTGAAAGATTTTGTTTAAAGGTCAATTGTACTTGAATTTTATATAAAGCTGTGTGTTGTATTAAAATTAGGGGGGGGGGCTATGCTCCACAGTTTTATTTCTGAAGGAATATTTCCTTGAAAACACAATAAATATTCAGAAAACAGTAATGAATGTTATTTAAAATGTGTTTCTATTCATAAAAAATTAATGGAAAAGTAAATAAATAAACAAACGAAATAATTGCTTGAAACTCGAAGTAAAATTAAAAGAAATATTTATAGAGCTAAAAATATTTGATCCTAAACCAAGCCATTACTTGGGATGTGTTTCTAGATTTGAAAACAAACAGTTTTGGTGCCATTTTTTCAGTGAATCAGTATACATCTCGGAATATGAAGAAAAAAACTTTATAAATAGAAATGCTGCGCGTTACCCGTAGCAAATTGTAAAAAACATCTGAAACCAAACACAAAATGAATTGTACTTTAGAAATTTCTTTTACAAATTTATCCTTCTCGTCATTTGAGGGTCTCGGTCATAATTAGTTGGGAACGAAAAGCTTTGATGTAATCCAAATCCTAAGGCGCCAGATATAGGTTTCTAAATCCAGCAGGTGTCAAATCAAAATTTTTGGTCCGAAAACGGACTAAGAATTTTTCTTTTGACACACTGCGTGGAAAGTCATTTTTACTGTTCTTATCGCACACAAACCTTCAGTTATTTTAAAAAATAAATGCTTATGGTTGGTTACCCTAGCAGCACAATCTCATCGGCCGATGATCAGCCATTCATCGAAACCCGATGAAATTCTCATCGGCCGATGACCAGATTCAATGAGTTCTCATCGGGAATTGCTCCAATATGTCTCAAAGTCCAAACAGAATCCGAGCAGCAAAATCCAATGAGTTTTGCTCGAAATGCGATGAGATTTGGAGCAATTTACGAGCAGTGCAGTCCCGTGCCGATGAATTTAGGATTCTCGGCTTATGTTCATCGGGAAAGTTGATCAGAAGGATATCACTTTCCGATGAAAAGAAGCTCATCGAAAACCGTGCTCGGATACGGATCGGAACGATGTCATCGTGCGTTACGGGGTCAGTTTACGAGGAGTTCGATGATCAGCTGAGCAAAATCCGTCGAGTTGATGCTACTTGGATAGACTTTTTTTTTAATAAATTACTGTGTTATGCATAATTCTGATGAGCAAAAATGAAATCAAAAAGCCAGTAACTCTCCCAATGTAATGCAAAACAATCACGTGTACCTATTGGGCAAAATGAGGTACATACTTGCTTGCATTTCTTGCGAGAGGAAAAAAGTATTGATGTGGGTCATATCTCTGGATTTCTGAGTCAATTTTTTAAAATAATGACCATAGAAGTAGGGTTTTTATGAATGGAATTGGAGTTTATATTCAATGTATGTTTAATCTTCGATTTGATAATTTTTGTAAGCCTACCTTTTTCATATTTCAAAGTGCTGAGTACATCCCCATGTTATTTTTTGTGCGAAATGTGAAACTTTTTAACTGTCGTCGAATATTCATAAACGATATATTTTCTGTGTGTCTGCTACAAATGTTTCTTAAATCTAAGTATTAGTGTTAAAATATCATCATTTGTTAGTAATCTTCCTAATTCATAACTTTTCTGTATATTCCATTGCGTATTCAATATGTAACCTAATTTGTTTTTCCTTAAAATATACAGAAGTTGTAACACACACACGTACAGCTTGTGTGTATATACACGTAAGAGATATTTTTAATACTTCCATAAGCATATTTCACACATGGAGAATCAGTAACATGCTTTAAAGATTTAATTTAGCTTCTATTCACATGTCATATTATTTATAACTTACCATCATGAGAGGCAGGTAACGTAGTAATGCGCCAATAAAAAAAAAATACTAATTCATTTCTTTTGCTCGTCAATATTTTCTCATTTTCCAAAAAATACCACCAAGATATTCAATAAAATTCTTTTTTAATGTTTAAGACATATATATATTTTTAATTATCCTTGCTTGCTGGAAAACCAACATTAAGTCATAGTAACCCTAAATGTTGACTTTTCATTTTTTTTTTTTTTTTTGAAATTTCAAGCAAAAAACAAATAAAAAATAAAAAATGAATGCAAATTTTGTTCAACGTTTTTCTGAGCTTTCTGTCTCTCTCTTCCTTTTTTTTTGTGCTAAATGATGGCTCTACCAGACTTACTCCCTAATCTTCACACTTAGCGATTCTGTATTCTAATTAATTTATAAAATTACTTAATTGTGTTGCAATATCAGTTACCGCATCATCATCAACATCACAAAGTGGAGTGTCAACTCCATTTTAAAGAAAGAGAATGAAACAACTATTATCAGATTTATGGAGAGATTTACACTTAATTTGTGTTATACTTTTATTACAAATGTATGGGAAGTACGACAAGAATTCATTTTAGTTATGATTTTTAAAAAAATCCTAAACAGATATAATCCGAGAGATAACAATATTTTTAATGTATATTGGCTTTTTTTTTTATAATCATATTGCACGGAAAGCGCATAAAATTAAAAGGGGGAACAAGTTCAAAGTACAGCAAAAATAAGTAATTTACCTCGAAAAAATTTTTCCTCCCCCTGATAAATTTTGTACAAAATTGTTAAGTTTTTTGAAGAAAATTGAGTGAAATCAAAAACATGAAAACTCGTTGCAAATTGCTTGAAGCTAAATGCCTGCCATACTTTTAGAACTGTAAATTAATATTGAACAAGACATTTGTACATAAAGTTTCGTGTGTATTTTGTGTGCTTTAAACTTAATCAACTCTTTTCACAACTGTATTTGGTTGAATTGACTCTTGATAATAAAAAAATATTGATACTGAAATGTTTTCTCGTTAT